>LKNJ01001674.1:0-82981 GCA_002120245.1 Maccullochella peelii
ATTGATAAGCTAATTGGGAATAACTTTGATTAATAATCTTGCCGAAATAACAGTTGCTGGTTCCAGCTTCTCAAATGTGGTTGTGAAATTTTGCTATTTGTATAATTGTAAATTGGATATAATTTGGGTTTTTAACTGCTGATCAGAAAGTAACAACGTCACCTTGGGCTCTTGTAAATTGCAATAGTTGCTATTCTGGGACGTATTGGCTTAAAAAATAATTCATTAGTCAAATATTTGAGAGATTAATAGATAATGAAGAAAACTAGGGCTGCAACTGATTATTTTCATTATTGATTAATCTGTCGAATATTTTCTCTATTAATCGTTTGGACTGCAAAACCTCAGAAAATGTTGAAAAATGTCCATCACACTTTCCCAAAGCACAAAGATGATAAGTAGTAAATAGTAGCCGATTCATTTTCTGTCTATCAACTAATCGATTAATTAACTAAACGTTGTAGCTGTAAAAATAACCATTAGTACCAGTAACATTTTAAAGAACCTGATAGGCTCCCAGAGGAACACTAATCCTGTGTTCACACTTGTGGTTCAGTTGGTCCAACATTTAATTTTATTTGGACCGGACCAGCGTAACTGCACTACAGGTGTAAGGACGGCCTTAGCGCTACTCTGGGACCCAGGGATGGTCTTTGATGTGGTTTACCTTCCAGGTGAACATACAAGCATATATAGGCAGAGTGAATAGGGAGTAGGTACGTGGGTGTTTGTTTTTGCATAAAATCACATTAAATAAATTACAAGAGACAAAATTACCTTAATGTCCCTGGGTAATATTGAAAATATCCTGTGTAGACACTAAGGCTAAGCAGTATGTCCATATATATTCATGGTAATACTGCTTAGCCCTATTTATATAGACTTTTTTCCCTGGGCTGTGTGAGTGAGCAGGGTTATCACTGCACAGTGTGTGTGTGTGTGTGTGTGTGAGTGTGAGAGGCTTTTGTGAATTTACTGAAGAAATCCCTGAGTTCTGCTCTCCACATTCAGGCAAGATTTGCAGTTGCTGCCTCTGCAAACACTGGCTCTGCATTATGAGAAATTCTCCTCTGTGATGCCTCCGGTGTGTTTCGCTGTCTACCTGGGTTTTCTCACCCACACCATTACCAGCACCTTGTAACCCAATGTCCTCTTCTACAGGTGAAAAAAGACTCAATGTGGTGCCCAAATGCACATTTTCAGCCTACACAGCACTCTCTCTGTAGAGCGCACAAACATTCAAACACTTTAACGCAGCTGTATGTTCTTTTAGTCTACATGAATATGTTCACTGTGGGCGTTTTCTCTGTTTGTTTTTTCCTGTTTCATCTGATGTTGTTGGTGTTGTTTTCTGCTCTGATCAAGAGAGTTGTGGAGTGTAGGAGAATCTGTCTCCTAGTTGAGGTACTCCATGCAGCAGGTGCAAAGCCAATGATAAGAGCAAGAGTCGTCTGTGTGCACATCATGATTGGGCTAGCATGTGAAGCGCTGTTGTATGTGTGGTGTGATTTAAGTGCTTAAACTAGGGCACATGGTATATGGGGAGAAGTGACAGTGCATACCTTAATGGTTTAATTAATGCCACACACACTCAGACAGATGTACACCTTCACTTATACCCAGTATATATACAGTAAATACACAATGCATAACGTACTATCAAAGTAGCATTGCACTGATTTACATCTGTCAGGCAGTTCTCCTTTCAGCTAATTAGGCTACATTTCTTAACCTAGCCTATGAAAAGAAACTAATGACCTAGTTAACATTGTCTCTAGGGTTGTACTATTGTTGCTGAAACAGTAATGATTATTAACTGCTTATTCTGTTAAGTACTGCAAGGGCAGTTTATCGCTTTGATCTCATAAAGATTTGGGGAACCGAACACGTCTCCTCTTGTATTTTATATCAGAGGCATTGTAAATATAAAGACCCCTTTCAGTGTTGATTGAATGCCCATAATTCCATGATTATTCATCACTGACTCTGAAATGGTGATAAGACGTGATGGTGACATTAAAGTGACGGCAGTGTTTATTCTAACTAAACCACATTTGTTGGCCAAAATGTAAAATATATCAGCAGCTCTACATCAGAGGAATTTTCTAAGGAAAAATCAGTGAGTCGCCTCAGAGAGTACCAGTACCAGTATTCCTGTCAGTGTTTGTGAATATGCATCCAAGAATATGCAAGTGTTGTGCACACACAATTTCACTTCTTGTGTGCGAGCCTTCGCATGTGGTTCAGTCTAAGCAGGCAAATGTGTGTGCACCCCACAGTGGAGAGTGCCCCCACACTGTGTGCTAATGCAAGTCTGTGGTTGTGAATTAATAATTCAGAGCACTGGCATTGCTGGGTGGAGCCTCTATTATTCATGGTTGGCATTGGAACCCACAGATGACTACTGTTAATATTAAGGACCAGCAGATACGGTCTTCCACCAAGAAACCAGGCAGTCTTCAACATTTCCATGTCTGTCTCTGTCCTCCATCCTCTGTCGTCCACACCCCTCTACTCCTCTCCTCTACATTCCTCTTACTCCTCTTTTGCTGTGCAAAATCTGATCTCTGTTCTTTCCATCTGTGAGCATCTCTTTCTCTCTCTCTCTATCTGTATCATCTGTGTCTCCCTTTCTACATCACCCCAGGTCTCATTCTCACTGTGCTGTGCTGTCTCCAGCTCTCTGTATCCTATCCACTCTGTCTTGCGGTGAACTCTTAATTCAAATACACTTCCTTGGAAGAAGATGTTTCTTAAAGAGTAACTCCACCCTCAAATCCAGCTAGAACCCTCTCTCCCAGCATAATTAAAAAATGCAACAAGTGAGGGAACAACAAATGTAGGAGGCGTGGCTACGTAGTGTGTTGGTAAGGAGACTCAGGGGAGACTGACTGACACTGATTTTATATAAATTTCATGACGTAGATAGGTCCCAATGGGTTGATTCTATGTCAGCATTGGCCTTGCAGGTTCAGGGCTGATTTTAAACAGTAGAACAGCCATTTTCAACCCATGAAATGCCGATTTTTATACATTTAGTAAGAAATGTCAAACACCACCATTGATGAGTCATATCATTTAGTTTACAGCTCAAACACATGTAAGAGTGCACTACCTCTTTAAATGTCAAAACACTGAAATGGTAAGATTAATTTACAGTCAGAAAATGTTATGTAACAGAAAAGATGTTTAGCTGGGCCAGAAACGTAGCTAAAACATATAATTACGTGAAGAGAACAGTAAACATTAGGGCAGCTTCACTCAACATACCTTTATTTTATAAATATTTCCACGCACCTGTTTGTACCAGAATATCAAAATTAAATCATTTTCTACCATAACTGATTTGTCAGTTAATTCATGCAATTTCCGCTAATGTGTCAAATTAATCATGTTTAGAATTAATTTCAGGGAGGATTGCTGAGCAGGAACAGTTGCGGAGTTTTCCAGGGCATCAGATGTGGACCACTGTCTACCCTTCAGTTAGGTTGAGCAGACCAAACACCGGCTGAACGTGACAACCTGATGAGTGAATCTCCTTTTTCTATCTGTCCTTGCGTTCTCTTTTGGGCAAGCTTCAGGTTTGTCAGTGTCTACCTGCACTCTCTGAATCTGCACAAATTCAGTTTCTTTCTCAATTTGGGATTATTCACTGCTCAGGTAATCTGTATAATCTCTATTCAGAGCCAAAAAGTATTTCAGTGTCCTTTGCAATTTGGTTTTTGCCTTCAACCTCTCCCTCTCAATCTCCATTTTCTTCTATGTGCCTCTCTCCTCCCTCTTGCCCTTCTTTTTAGTCCACTGAGTCTGATTTTTCTCCATGGTGTCAGTGCTGCTGCCACTGAATGCTGCTTTTATTGAAGAGATTTGGAGCTCCAGTCACCGCTAATGCCGCTGCCATATTGTACCAGTACCCTGCTGTGGCTGCAGCTAATGACATTCTTTGTGTCTCCATCCCTGTGCTTTGCCTCCTCTTCTCCTCCTCCTCTGGTCTGAATGGAGGACTTGTCATGTGTTGCCTTCAAAGGAGGAGGAGAGGCAATGGAAGCAGCAGCATGCCGCTCATTGTCTCTCACCCCCTGGGATGTTTGAAGCCACTTCTGCATGTGTGTGTGCGCGCTTTTGAGAGACTGCGGGCTGTGGTTGAAGAATGTGTATGCATATGTAGTGGCAGCATATATTAGGCCAGAGGATGAGGGCATTTTGTGTATACTTTTGTGGTTGTGTGTATGTTGTCAGTGCGAGTTCAGTAACATTGGATAAGCAAAGGCTGAAGATTGTGTGTGTGTGTGTGTGTGTGTGTGTGTGTGTGTGTGTGTGTGTGTGTGTGTGTGTGTGTGTGTGTGTGTGTATGCACGTGCACCTGCCAAGCAGATGTCTTGTCAGAGCCTCTCAGAATCCCACAACCCTCTGGCTCTGTCTGCATCCCCTCCACCTCCACCTCCCTCTTACCTGCCTCCACATATCATTTTGCACTCAGGCCAGAGGAGTCCTTCTGTTCCGCTCTGCATTTTACCACAGACCTCCACCAGCAACACTTCCTCTTCATCTCACACATGATATAATGCATAGATGGTGCCAAGTCTGTACAACCACCAACACACAAACACTGCTGTTACTGTACTTTTGTGCATGTTTCACTTTAATTCCTTAACTTTCATCACAACATAAAACTACTGTATGGGATGTGATGAGCTGAGTATGTTATCTTTAAACAGGCGTGTAGGTAGTGCTGCGACTAACAGTTATTTTCATTGCTGATTAATCTGCCGATCATTTTTTCGATTGTACAGTTCCTATTTTTTGTCCATAAAATGTGAAAATAGGGGAAAGATTCCATCATAATTTCCAAGAGTTTCCAAGAGGTTCCAAGTTAACCTCTTCATATTGCTTGTTACAGAAATAATAGTGAATTTTTAGTTTTTTTTGCTTAAGAATTGACTCAAATCAGAAACTATAAAAATAGTTGCAGATTCATTTCATTAGTCACGCGACTAATCAAGAAGTTGTTTCAGTTTTACACGTAGGTCTCACTCTGTTAACTATAAGCTAATGAAGCTACTATTGACTGCCTGCTACTGTAAAAAATATACATATTAAAGGACAGACTGGCATTGTTTTATCTTTTTGTTATTATCAGTAATTCTCCAAAAGAGATTTGAACCAACATTGAATTTCTCTAACAGGTTTTGTCTGTGAAGCCATAGTCTGACATAACCGTTAAAAAGAATGAAAGAGTCCTATTGTTGCATTGGGTGACATATTCCTTCATTGTGTTATTCTGAGGCAACTCTGCAACTGCATATTTAACTCTTCCAGAGTAACCCCATGTCCGCCATGTTACACATGTTGCATTGCCAGTTTGATGAGCTGAGAGGACTTAACTTAGATTCGTTTGAGTACCCCTTAATAATGAAATTAATTCAATCGAGTTTACAGTTTAGTTTATTCGTCCTGAGGAACTGAGTACTACTCTGTGGCTCTTGAAGAAGCCTTTTTAATAACCCTGGTGATGTCATTATCATGAAAGATCATGACAGATGCGGTTGAGTTGCATTATGGGAAATGTATGGTCCAGCATTTTTGGAGCTTGACCCCTATAGGGACTAAAAGACCGGATATCTCTGCCTCTGCTGCTTCGATTTTGACCGCTCTGTCTCTAATAAGTCCCCCAACTTTATGAAAAGGCAATGCTAAATTGGGCTGCCCCTTTAATATGTTTCGTAGCGCTAACATTGCAGACATTTTTTTTATTTTTATGAGCCTTCATTTTTTTTAGCTTATTGAATGATGCTTTTTTTTTTTTTTTTTTTTACTTGTACACATGTGCTTGTAAAAACAATAAAGTAGCATACAATACAGCACCCAACATCTTCCAAATATAAATGGGGAAATCCTGAAAGAAAAGTAGTACAAGCAGGCGCACTCACAGCAGGCTGACTCTTTAATTCAGCGACTCCATAATGTATGCAATGATGAAAACGACTGCAGCCTTCCTCCGCCTGCATGGATATTGAGAGGATATAAATAGCCAGGCCTGGATGAGTGTATGCTGAGGCTGGAACCGCAGCACACAGAGCTCAAACAATAAGCTGTCACCACTACCCTTCCTCCCCTCTGCTTTCTCCAGCCTCCCAGAGCTTGAGAGGAGGGGAGGAGGGATTCTCTCTCCCTCTTCCTTTCTTTCTTCCACTTCCTGCCTCCCTGCTTTTGTAGTCTGTCATCAGTGGCGAGCCCAAGCCGGTCACTAGTTGCGTCAGAGAGGCAGACAGAAGTGCTGCCTGTCTACCCACCTGTCTGCCTAGTTGGAGATGTTTCTCTGTCACACTGCTCTATTTTTCATTCAGGTAGAAAAAAATAGGGGACGATGGCTGTGGACATCGTCCCCTATTTTGACACTATTAGACCATTAGACACGCACATGACTCTTTTAGCTCGACTGCAAAGAAAAGATTTTTTCCCCCCTCTCTTGCTCAGTTCAGAATTCCATTAGGTTCTTTGTTGATATTCCTGATCAAAGGAATCACTATCATGGAAGTTGGTGAAAAATGGTGTAGCTACCACATTCAGACTGATTTAAGACATCATGTCTTATTATTGCCTGTTAGAGGGAGCATGGCAAATTGATGGTTCAATTCAGTAAAGCCAGTAGTGATCTAGTCACAAAGTGTGCACTAAAGTTTGTTAGTTCAAATCTCTGAGTCATCTGGTAAGTCTGTGTAGGGCAAACGTCATTGATCTTGCATTCCTCTCCTCACTCAACGATTAACAGTGAGATACCCTTGAGCTGCTGGTTGAGAAGTATGTGGTTGTGTTGGGCAGCATTTTACAGTTAAATAAATGCTTAAAAGGCCGCAAAAAAACCTCGACCCAGAAGACTGCATCTGTCTGTCTTTCTGTTGCTGCTGAGCCAAAGAGACGAGAACAGAGGAAAGTGTTTCTGTGGAATAGTGAAAACGGCACCACAGCTAAAAAAACGTGAAGATAGAAATGGCTAGAAAAGTTTCATGTGGCAGATGGCAGAGACAGGCACACAGTTGTTATGATTGAGTAAGGCACAGTCGCTCATAACTTCCTTTTTTCCATGATCTTCTCCTTCTAATTATTTACCCTCCTTTGCAGCTCTCTCCTGATTCTCTGCTCTACTTGAGATTTGAGTGTCCCTTCCATGCACCTGTTTGTACCAGAATACTTACTCAACTTCAGTTCCCTCCCTGGTATAATCTCAACCGTCTCTATCTGGAACAAAAATGGATTCATACTCAAAGTATCTGAGCCTTTTTTAAGTTTATATTTAGTAATACATTTCTAATCTTTGTTGGTTTGAAAGGTGTGATTAGTGGTAAATTGATCCTGCTGGCTTAATCACAGGCACAGCATGTGCTCAAGGGCTGTTGTCAACATTGATTTTGATTACCACTCCAGCAAGTGTTTTCAGGGACATATTTTTAAGTTGCAAAACTACACTGTCAGATTTGTCAGAATTTGACCTTTTTGGTCAAATGCAGCCTATTGAATACCTGACAGATCAAGGTACTTCATCAGTAATGTAAAAACCACATACAGATATTGCCATAAAGCAATCTGTTCAGTGATAATTAGCCTTCAATGTTATAATATACACAGAGATATAGGAATAGCTCACATGGTGTAAATTATATGGTAACATCTTTGATGGCTGGCAAATTTCCATCATCTCAGCATATTGCCTAACCCTGTGTAAATATAGAATTAAGTACCTGATTGAATTTAGTTCCATCTGCTAAATATGTTGTTAGACACTACAAAATAAGTACCCTTATCTGAAATGGCTCAAATGTAGTATCATTTCTCAAATGAGGTTACTACTTTGTGTAAAATGAGTAGAAACTGCCACCCATTGAGGGTACAGTAAGCGGGAGTTGTAGACAGCGTAAACCGATGGATGTAGGCGAGAGTAGGAGACCCTTCAGTCCACTCCTCACAAACAGCAAGTCAGGTAATAGTGCAATATATTGTGATATGTTCTCTTGTAACGGTGAGGCACAGGTGCAATGCTTCCTTTGCTTAAGACATTTTAGACCTCCAATAAGCAATATTTTTAATATAAACATAAATCTAATGATGCTGAAAATGTTGCTAGTGCTGCCAATAATCCCACTGAAAATCAACACCTCAGTCTTCAACTCTTTGCAGCTTCAGGCGCTTTCAGCCCAATGTCTCCGTGTCTGTATAGTTGTATGAGTCTGAAGGGTTGTCTCAGACAGAGTTGAACAACTAACAAGCCATAGACCTAGATATTGTTCTCAGGACTTAATGGGCAAAACCATGTCTAAAGCAAGAGTGAATATGGAACTTGCATTTGACAGTTGCTGAGAACGAGGACTCCAATGAAATAAGCATGTCACTCTTTGTCTCAATACAGTAGTGATTAGTGACGTACCGTTTTTTTTTGGTCCCCACTTCGATCCAAGTTGGGTATCTGCCGATAAAGAGTCTTATCCGATACTTTATTTTTACAAATGATTACAAAATTATTACGTTTATTAGCTTAAATTATTGACATAATCTGAATGTAAATTTAACCCGGTAGAATTGGACTTTTGAATTTGACTTGACGCGATCTACTAGAGAGAAGACTCCTCGCTCTTTTGGAGTTGTTGAAACTACTGTAACACTAAGTCACTCTGATTGTACAGCAGTTACAGTAGAGCAGACAAATGATCTTTGGCCTTTACTCTCGGAATTAGTCTATTTTTTTCACATTCACACACTCTAATTTTGACTTGGAAATCCAGTGGAATGCTGATCCAGTGACCTGGCTGCTGTAAAGGAGAGCAGGGCAGCTACACATTGCAGGCTGGGGTGGACAAAACACAGTAGAAAGAATTAGATTTTGATCGGCTTTATTTTAGCCAATACCGAAATAATGCCTGGTCCGGCCCCTGTAGATATCGGGGCATCAGAATGGAAGTTTCTTTTAAATTCCGACTTATTTTGATAAAAATCCTCCCCATGTTTTCTGACACTCGGCCACATATGGGATCTTTGTTCAGATCTGCTTTATCTGTTGGTCTTGTAGTATGCTGTGATTTAATGAAGACATAGTCTGGTTAGCCACAAACTTTCAAAGGTTGTCTGTAGTTTCTTTGTGTGTTCCTTATCGTTAGACCTGAACATAAAATTACCTTTTGAATTTTATTTGATCTGTCAGCCTCAGCTGAATGTCTGTAATGTAAATGTGAAACAGTGACAGAGGTAAGATGCAAATTGTGCTGAATATCAAACGGGGGCAAACACTAAAATGGATTACCTCACTTTTGTACACACATTTGTATTTGCATATTTCCCAACCAGGGGTATCATATTTTCTCGCAGTATGCCATGGACACCACCTGATTCGTCTCGTATATGTTCGTCATTTGCTGTTGCAAACAGGCCTGCTGTTAAGTGCTTTACATATGGGAAAATGTGATGCAGCCACGAGTCATTTGTTGTTGACAGTTCCATGCTGTCCACTCTACAGAGCCTCCAGCACTGGGTTCTTATACTGTATATTTGCATACCCAGTAGGTCACATTTCCATATTTTTCCCCTGTTTCTTCTGCTGCCAGTATGCTCCACCATAAAAATTTTGTACTGAGCCTGAGTCAAGGTTCAATAGCCATAGCTAAACTATACTTGCTGCCTTGATAATCCTTTTTTAAGAGATAAGACATTGTCGTTGGGATTATGTCATGGTTAGAAATAGACAGTCTATGTATGTATGTTTGAATGTACACACACACACACACACACTTTTGGCAAAACAAAAATATTGATTTGAGTCCATTGAGGGTAGCATTTCTCCAACATAGAAAAGCTAATAATGTAGAGTGGCATAAGTTTAAAAACTGCACTCTCAAAGAACCAACACGCAGCTGCATTATAACATGTAGAAATATTTAGTGTTGTGTATAGTGCTCTCCTTGCAGTATACAGGAGCTCTTGTGTGGCATTACTTGACTAACCAGACTTGGAATTTGATGGGAATGTTGTTTACTGCCTAATGATTATAATGCTGTGCTTTGTTGAGTGTGATGGGAGCTGTTGTTTAATGCTGGCTCAGTAAATTGAATTCCCCTCAGGACAATTAACGACAAACTGATTTAAACAGACAGATATTTGGGCCAAGTTAAATTGTCACCCCAAGTAAAAGTAGACTTTTAGAACTTCTGGTAGATGCTGTGCTAGTAGAACTGTAATCTGTGGATGGCTTTGGGCCTGCTTGGACCAGTCTTGTGTTTACATAACCCAAGGCTTTGCCACAGTAGTTTTAGAAACTGACAACAGCAGTCTCACTCTCTGGTGATTTCTGTTCAAGCTTTTATTTATCCAGGGAAAGCTGACAGAGCAACAATCAGGTGTCCAGTACAAACAACGTTGTCATTCTTGGGTTGAGTGTCAGCTAATAAGAGCAGGATTGGAGTACAATCAATAATCCAAAATTGACATCTTTTATTCTTGTTTCAGAGATGATTTGTTTTCCAACACCTTTGAGAAGACTTGTATTTAACAAGGCCTGGACGGCTTCGAGCAAAGCCACAGACTTGCCATAGGATGTTTTTTGATGCAGTTATGCTTTGTGTTGAACAGAGCAGCATAGCTTCAGGAGTCTGGATGTTGGTGTATTGTGGAAACAGAAGTTAACATTGCTTTATTCTCAAAGTATAATGAATATGCAGGACTTTGTCTTAAAAGGCACAGCGCAATGAAATATTAATGTTGTGAAACAATCATACAGACATAAAGTAGATAGTAGACGAGCAACAAGGCCCCACATTCACTTTATCACATTCATCTAGATTCTTCAAAGCAGTTCCAGTGCAGCAGGTTGCAGCAGTAGATATTTAGCACAAGGACAGTTTAAGTAGAACACAATAGTAGTTATAATGAAAATAGCACTTTAGACACAAACAGGAGAAGCATTGCTGTCATCTGTCATCATAGCAAAGGAAAAGGCGGTGCTGCATTCAGCAGCCTTTGATGTAGCACTTCCCAGTGTGTTGCCATGACACTGTCACCAGCAGCTCCTGTTGTACAGAGGGAGAAAATTAGAAAGAGGGGAGTTGAGAAGGAAGTGATTTCCAGACGTGTAGCGTAGCTGAAGTGAACTAGAATACTAAGTGTATACTTTGATGTGTGACCTTAACATATGAAGAGCCATATAGGTAGACTGTTTATTAAAAAGCTTCAAGTGGTGGTGTCAAGCACTCAGCTAGTCTTAGATCATGGTTAGAATACAAATTATTAGGCCGTGTTTAGACCAACAATAGCCCTGCATCAAAAAATGCAGGGCTCCTCATTCATTTAATTTCTGCTGAGAGCTTTGGGCAAATAACCTACACTGCAGTCAACAGCTCAACCGCCGCTACTATGCATGGCAACAACTGCCTGAAAGGCTTTGTATCCAATACCTTGCATGTAGCATTTCAAATTCTGTTTACATGCAAGCACCAAGACAGAGGAGCAAAACATCTGCAGTAACTTTCCAGAGTTGTAAAATCCTGTTTAAAGGAATATAAACTGTTGTGCAGCGTCTTGGCATTTGATAACCCTTCAAACTGGACATCCTGGCCTGCATTTTGTCTTCTGACTTGCTCTGCAGTCTGCTATAGAACATTGAATCTCTTCACTCACAGCCTTTACTGAGCACCACTTAACTAACTTCAGGAGCACGATGTGAGCAGTGTGATGCTGAAGCTCTTGAATAGCTCGAAGGCATTCCTCAGAACTAGATAGGGATAAGAATAGCACCCACTTGTCTCTCTTCTATTGGCTACTAGCTAGTGTGGCTGTGGGTTGGTGAGCCGCGCTGCTCTAGACTTAAAAAACGGCAAAGGGAAAAGAAGCGGGTGCCCTCTGTGTACAGCAGAGCAGCCTGGCCCTTGGATATATTTGGCTCGGTCAGTTTGCATACAGGTCTACAATGGTCTGCAATTAGGCTGTTTCCCGTTTAAACACAGGATATGGCAGTGCTGTGGAGCTTGGCCATAGATGCTCTCAGGGAGCATGCTAGCCGGTAACCAGGCCCTCTGAAGGAGATGCATCATTTTCATGGTTCTAAAATTACACCGAGCACCAAGTTAATTTTTTAAGTGCAACTGGCTTACACTCAGTGGACAAAATGTTGCTTTCCATGAATCAGACTGAATCAAAGTGAAAGCTGTGGGCTGTTATTAATTGTATCCACCTCAAAGGGAGGGGGAGATGTTAGAGAACACACTTCAGCTAGGATAATTGAGCTATGAATTATACTTAAGTTGTTTGTTTACTGTTTATTGATCTATTCTGACGTGACTTAGTTAAGAGTGGCTGTAGTCGGTCTAAAGGGAAGCAGTGAGTGACCAGAGTATCCTCGCTCACATTGGACTCCAGCTACAGCCCCTCCCTACCTTGTACAAAGCACTGGAAAATATGCGTAAGCAACTTCCTCCTTCTCCCTCCCCATTTCAACTTCCTGTTCTCTGGGCTGGTCGGAAGTGAGATGATTTGAATGGAGGTTACTGCGGGAGGCCTCATTCAGTTACTGTTATGCCTTCAAACTATTGTAGTATTTAGTATGCTACCACTGATTTGCCACTGTCTTTGACAATGACAGACCACAGTAGAAATAAAAAACATTTAAAGGTCTGTGTGGCGTTTAAGAGACACGTAAAAAGCACACACGCCTTTACTTTTGAGGCACACAAAAAGACACAAGAACACACATATATATGGGTTTATATAGGCACACATGTAGACACACACCCTCTCAAGCACACGCACTATACATTCTTTTACCCACTTTCAGCCACACACTTTGAAACACATGCTCTACCAGGCACACGCACCCAACCACACATGGACTCTTTTTTTTTAGGTCCAAACTGAGACACATTTGTACATTCTTTCATCACTTACAATGTATGTCTTCATGTTCTGTCTTTCTCTCTCTCGCTCTCTCTGCAGCTCACTCTCTCTCCCTCCTTTCCGTCACTGTATCAAGGTCACCTTTTAAAAGACTAGCAACTGGCTGCAAAATCCAAAATGCTCGACCCACTAGAACCCCTGTTGAGTTTTTGCACAATTTGTTGTGCTACAAAATTATTTGTTGATGGAGAGATGTACATTGTTTCTTACTTAACTAAAACTCATAAAGAATTGGTAACCCTGCTGTAGCTGATGCGGTGTGTGTGTGTGTATGACATTTGCTACACTATCTCCTGACAGCTGCAGTAGAACGTTGGGATTTTGTTTTGGGTGAAATTTTTGCTCTTCTATGATTCCATTTTTTTCGTAATTGCCTTAACATCTCTTCTAACAGTTGCACACTTAAGGCATGTTTAATGTATTTGCAACACTGGCTTTCCTATACTGAAGGACAGTGACTTCAATGTGTTGTAGCCAAACCGCATTTAAACTATTCCACATATTTCCTCATCTTTAGGTCCTCTGTAGGCTCTGTAGTGCTGTCTCCAGCCACCTTTTCTTAGCATGTGAATGTGTCTTTGTTTTAGCGTTAAAGGGAAGCATACCCACACTGGTTAACAAGTCGGTCATCAAGCTGTACTGATGGTCATGGTTAACTTATGTAATGTAATCATTAAAGTCCTTTCTAGTCAAAATCTATATCGTGGTACATGATTCTAGATGTTTTCTGTTTATACCAGTTATACTAGTTATACCACCCAACCCAGAAGTACACATAGAAGGGAAATAGTGTAAGGTAATTTGAGGACCAAACATTTGAAATGGTCGTTCTTCTGCTTCCCTGGGAAGCAAGATGTGGTTGTTTGCCTTCTGTGGACATGCACCTGTCCATGTTAGCAGTGTGTGTACACATGTCAAGATATTAAAATGTGGACTGTGATAACCATTGTCAGCTGAGGCCTATGGTTCTTAAACATTGGCTGCTCTTGCATACACATCTTGCAGAAAAAGACAGATCAGTAATTATCTGTGGTGTAGAGAAAGCCCTAAAAAGTGTGCCAATTTCCGAATGTAGCTTGCATTTAGCCTCTAAAATAAACAGATTGTTGGCTGTATTTCTAATGCCTTGATTTCTTTGTTATAGCTCTGATGGTACTAGCTGAACAGTGACCGCTACCTGCCTGAGGACGCCTGCTGCCCACTTCCCTTCATCATGTCTGGGATGCACGTAAGTGAAGCACACATTGCGTGTTTTTACCTACCCAGTGTACAGTTTTACAGATGCACAGTTAGGCAAATAATAAATGCATATTCTACTGTTACTTGCGTCTCAAGTGTCAACTATATTAAAGCTTTACATGTAAATACATGTGCAGTTTGCTTTAAGGACAGTCACAGGTGGTCCCTTCTGCTTATGGTGGTGAGGGCAATGGTCTTAATAATTACCTTCCTATATCATAACTTGTGCCTTCCTGGAGGTTAATATTCTCCAGCACAACATTACCGTTGCTTACTACGGGTGATGACTAATGATTATTTATGTTACCAATTAATCAGCAAATTGTTTTTTTGACGAATCACTAGGTCTATAAAATGACAAAAAAAGTAGTGGAACTTTTCCATCACAGTTTCAATGTGACATCTTTAAGTGCCTTGTTTTGTCAAACCAACAGTGCAAAACCAGAAGATGTTCAGTTTCTAATGATGTAGAACAGAAATAAAGCAGCAAATCATCACAGCTGGAACCAGAGATTTATTGTTGTTTTTTGCTTATTAATCAATTATCACATTTTTTGATTAATAGAGTTGTTTCAGCACTATGTGGCAGGCACTTGGCACTTTTCCAACATTAGTTAAGCAGAAAAAAATAATCACCACAGATACTGAGGGGATATAAAAGATACACCTTGAATATATATTAATTTGGTAGCGAATATTCAAATTATAGTGTGATGTAACTTTTTGGTCATAATGTCCAGCCATAATACCTTCTTGTAATGTGTGACTGTACTTGACTAAATAAAAGTTAACTAACATGCACACACACAAATGCGAGCATGCATGCACGTGCAAGGGAATGATGTGTGCAAGACAGCGAGGTGCTGAAGTAAATCCATATCTGTAGTAATGTATTACTGCACATAGCTGGTGCTCACATATCCATCAAAGTGTCCGTCTCAGCTTTAGTGGTTTCACATTACCTGGCTGTCTCCAGTGGTTTAACTAATGCTTCTCAAGTGCTAGCTTCAGAGCAGGATTACTTTCTCCCCTGCATCCTCTGCCTTCACATGTCCTCAGTTTGTTTTTATCTGTCACACCACAGTGCTTCACTATAGTCAGGTGAAATAAACATTAAAAAAATCATCATCTTTTCATCACATAAAATGCGAAAATGACATATTTTCCTTCACAAGGCAGGTTGTGATACATGCACTGAATTTATTTTATTACTAGCTTTCTGAAGATTTCATTGTTTTTGGCAGTGAACTAATAATTCATCAATAACTATGATGTCAGATTACTCAGCATATGTGAGCCTCGAGTCACTGACAGAAAACAGTGGTTTATAGCTACATAAATGCATTGTGGATTCAATGGGATTCTGGCTTTATATTGATTGTGTTTCTGGAACTCTGAGGTCACAAAATGTTCTTGACCCAGAATATTTTGAGGGGCAGCAGTGTGACCTGTTGGTAATCTTGCCAACCTGTGACTCAAAGGTCGGCAATTCAGTAAGTGTTGTGCATCTATCAGCATCCAGCCATCCAGTGAACGAAACCTTGAGGTTGGAATTTGAAGCAATAATGTCGCAGTCGCGCCAGTGGTCCAAACTCATTATGCCTCAGACACATTCAGCTGTACCGTTTGTTGTCAGGACTAAAGCAACTTGTGCAAGGACCTTACTCGCTCATTCACACCTGCTGCTTTGTACTCGGGCTTTCTCGTTTCATCTCATTCACTCTATTGTGTTGTGTTTTTGATCACACCACTGTACTGATCTAACGGTGCAATCTGAATACACAAAGCGTCCTTATCCTTGCTGTCATTTACATTTGTGTCTGATAATGAGCGCAACTAGCCTTTCAAGAAATATTCAATATTTTGAGGCAACTGTGGTATAATGACTTCATTTAATATGTGCAGAAGAACAGCCAATGTCTCTCACAGAAAGCACATGTTATTTTAGTTTTTTAAAAAGACACTGGACACCCACACAGGTGTTTAGATTTTTTTTTCTGGCTGATTAGACCTCTGCTCAGGTAAAAGTTAGGAGGAGCTACACTGGGAATTCCCTGAGGTCACAAAACTCAACATACCAATAAGATTGATGAAGCTGAAAGTTGGCCCACCTGTGTGCATAGCATTGTGAGCTGTGTTTCATTTATTCATTTCACATACCTATTGTATTACCACCCATTATTCTGTGTATATAGCCCACTCTTTGTATCCTACAAACTGCAGTAACCAGAACGCTATAGCTAGCTGGTGAGATTTACTTTTTTTTTTTTTTTTTTTAACTTTTTTTCCCTACAGTAGCTGCTGTCTGTGAATGAAAAATACCCATTTTGATGAACTGACATATTGGTAATTCACTTCCACATAACTAAATGAGGCAGCAGCGAAATTCATTCATGATGGAGACTGAAAAAACATCTACACTCATGCTAAGTTTAGCTAGGTTAGCAGATCTCCATAACTCCCTTCTCAACTTCTAACTCTAATGTAATTAATGTGATTTGATGGTTAAATTACATTTAAATAACCTATCTTAATGTATTGAATTGGATTAGTTTATGATATTCATTTAAAATAAAGTTGTTGTTTTTTTTCTTAAACTTGCTTGTTCAAATGGACAAGAAAGCTGAAACACATTTTGTTTGTAGATACTACATTTTCAACTTCACTGCTTCTGTAGTTACTGCTCTCTGCCTTTGTAGGGCAGTGCAGTCTCCTCAACCTTTTGCCAAGATTCATATAACCAACTGGGGGTATATTAATCTCTGACTTTGAAGTGGACGGTGTTAGCATGCACATGCACAGAGATGGATTATTGCCAGGGATCTATGCCACACCACTGTGCGTGCACTCAATTTCATTTTTGTGATATTCATCACATGTTCAGGCTGAAGTTTATAGTAGTAATAATGACATATTATTACTATAACATGCCTCTAGCCATGTTAAAATACATCTTTTTTTTTTTTTTTTTACCAATTAATAATAAATTGTGGTGACGTGTGAAAATCACAAAACGTACATGTGAATATCCATTTAGACCTCTGCTTTGTGTTTAAACGCCTGTTTTTTGTAGCTAACTGTACAAGATGAACCCATCACAACAGGCGATAAATCATGTTCTTGGAATATGGAAGAAAAGCACACAAACATGGGAAGAACATACGAACTCCACAAAGAAAGATTTGAATCCAGGCCCGTCTGTGAGGTTGTGGTGTTGACTGAATGACTGAACCACAATGCCATAGCATTGTGAAATAGAACTAACTGTCCATTTGATCATTTCTATGTGCCTTGCTACCTCTATTTTTGACTCTGTTGCTGTATGTTGTAACTTGTCTGTCACAAATACCTCAGTTCACCTCCTAATACTAAACTGACTTACACCACTGTGATTAATTAATGTCGGTTCCTCTGTCCTATGTAGGCACCATGGTCGACTGGCACAGAGTGTGTAGCCAAGTACAACTTCCAGACTGCCAACGAACAGGACCTGCCTTTCTGTAAAGGAGATGTACTGACCATCATCGGAGTCACCAGGGTGAGTAGTCAGGTGACTTGCAATATATTGGAAATGTTGCACTAAATAAGCTGTCAAAGCTGCTGTCCCCGCCAAATCATTATTATTTGAAGGATGAGATAAGAGTTAATTGTTTAAAAGCTTTGTAATTGGTTGCACAGTTAAGCAGTTATATGTTACAGTTTTTTCCTTGTTACTGGTCAATTGCAATATTGAAACGTATAAAGAAGTTCATTGGAGAAGGTGACAGTGTGGGATACGACTATGTCGGCTTGAATCAACAGGACTGTCACACAAGCAGTACCATTCTCAACCCACTTAATCTAAATGAATGAAGGTCGTGACACCTCTGCTTTCCTGCAATACACCAGCACAGCACTCTCTACTATTCTTCATTTTTTTCCAACTTATATTAATGATCACAGGCTAAAGGGACAGCTTCTTCTTCTAGCCAGTGCAGCAATTTCATATAACTGAATTGTTTATATATAACACTAATCACTGAAAGAAGTGTGTAATTTCTTATTTGGGCAACATTATCTATATTAATATCTGACTCCTGTTTTAATTTTGAGGCTATTCATATTTTGTGTATTTCATTTCAAGTTAAATTATGAACAAATACTATTAGTTTATAGTTAAAGTGGGATACTAAAAAACAATCAAAAGCTTCCCCCGTATATCTAATATGCTAATACATTAATATATCAACAGGCATGCTGCTAACAATCAAAGCAACCATGCAATTACAAAATATACTGTATGTCGGCAAGGCACAAAACAAACAAAATGTAACATGATGCAGTATATCAGCTTGCAAAGAACTCGAGGTGCATAACATAATTCCATCAAATAGCTTTGTGTAGCCCCAGTTAGTGGGTTTCCTTTTAGCTAGAGGCACTCTCTGGCTCCTGTTGGTTCCTCGGACACACAGCAGCCCACACTGCCTGCAACAACTTATGCCCACAAATATCTAATAAATTGAACCAGTAGTGTCTCCACTATGTGTAGAGTACTGTACGTTTCTAACTCCACTGCTTCACCTCTGCTACCATCTCGGTGTGTTTAGAGAGGGACCTTAGGGATAGAAATGCTTCTCACCTACAGAAAGACTCGGTAGCACACCTCAATTATGTTGTCGTGTGTTTGGCTGTTTCAGGATCCCAACTGGTACAGAGCGAGGAACACAGTGGGAAGAGAGGGCACCATCCCAGCTAATTATGTCCAGAAAAGGGAAGGAGTCAAGTACGGAGGGAAACTCAGTCTTATGCCGTAAGTACCAGAGGGGTAATGGAGGAGGAACCCAACGTGTGTGTGTGTGTGTGTGTGTGTGTGTGTGGGCTTTCTTGAATGTGTCATATATTTATTTAGAAACATACACTCAAACATTATGTTGTTGTTTTTTTGTGCGCGTTGTGTTTTATATAGTCTGTCGTGATAACATGCATTATAAAAGCAGCTTAGACTAAACTTAATTTCTATAATAGATCACTGTAGAATGTTAACAGTACTGAAATCAATCTTTTGTTTAGAAAGAACATAGTAGGAAAATGATGATACATAATGCCAAAGTGGAGTACAGGAATATGACAATATGCAGCAGTAATCAAAATAACTATTTTAGCTATGGTTGCTCTATTTCCTGTGTGTGAACAACTTGTTGTGAGGGAAATGTAGTGTTCATTTTAAAAGTCAGGCAAAGCATCAAAATATGGAAATTCTGTCTCTTTCAGTCCTTTGGTTTGTGCTGTGTCTTGTCTGTATCTGGCTGCCACAGAGGTCACGACCAGCTGCGCACTACATTTGAATCAGGCTCTTTGAAACGGCAGCTATTTCAAAAAGAGGAAAACATAACAAATGCAAATGCAAATGAAAGGCGACTGGAAAGCTGAGAGCATACAGGCTGCTACAGTATCGTCACATAGCTGTGAGATGTTGTCATCTGAAAGCTGCCAAAGCTTTTGTGTGTATCCCTCAAGTGATGATAAACAAGTATTTCAACCATACAGATTAGAAAGTTTTAAATATCACTCATACTGCCTGTCCACACCATTTAGAACACGGTCGTAGGATCATCCAGCTCTGGCATGTTGTTGGTGGTGGTCTGAAGAGGCCCAATGGTTACTTTAAATTAGCCTTGTGCAACTACGGGGGCTTTGCAAACACACAACAGAACGCATTACTAAACTCCAGTTTGAGCTCCTACTTGGCTGTAGCTCTGACTACATTTAACTTTACTTAGAGATGCTCGCATTGATTGATCATGTAATTATTGCTGTAGTCTGAAGGAATGAATAGACTCCCAAATATTTTGCCTCGTTGCACTTGCTGACCTCATGTCCTTACTGCTGCCTTTGAGATGGCTGCGTAGTTAAGCATTTTTTTCAAAACACAAATCATCAGACATCATTCTTTTGGAGCCAGTAGCTGAAACCCACAGGGACTAGTTGATTTAGTTGTGAATCACTAACAGATGTCTCAGAGAAGACCTCTCCCAGCCTTCTGGGTTACATAAGGGTTCAGCTGTGGTCTTCTGTCCCCATGCTTACTCTGGCCCATTGTTACTCAGCAGTAGATACGGTCCTGGCTTCCCTCTTGCTCTCTCTCTCTCTCTCTGCTGCCCCCATGTGGCAGACATCTGCCACGCATAACAGCGCCACTCCTAAAGAGAGCCGGGGTGTTCAACCCTGCTTCTTCCTTCCCTGTTGTCCCCACTAAGTTGTTTACCACATTTTTGTGCCTTTTTTTATTTCAGTATGACGTAATGTATGAAAACTGCAGTTAATTGTCATGGACAGAACAGCTAGTGTGTGTCCACCAAAGAGCTATGTGTGTCTCTGGGCCTTCTACGCTTGGCGCCTGCTCTCGGATTAGTGGAAGTTAAGGAGCTGCTGTCCACCGGAGAAGCTGCCTGCACTGATCTAATCAACTCAACCCGTATTAAGCTGCTTTGCCGCAAGGGCCTCTGCTTTCTGAGGAGGCCGAGTACGAAGAGGAGGAGGAGGAGAAGGGAGTGACGAGGCAGCCACAGGAAACCGGGCTAAATCAATTATAGCCGTTGATTACCACACATTCACCAGCCAAGACGGATAGAGAGACCATGTGGGCTGCTAGTGTTCGCGGCTAATACAACCTTTCACACAAGGAGTGACATAAATCCATAGGATGCGGTGCTAGAATGGTGGTGTGTTTGAGCTCAGGACCACAAGTCTATAGAGGCAGAAGAGAAGTGATATCAAAATTCTGAATCCTTACAATGACGACTCAGATTTTGTCATAGTCTTACTGTATTTTATTTGGAAATCTAAGGTACATTACACTTGAACAGTTGGAGATCACCGGTAACACTTAATTTGAAGTATTAATATGTTAGCATAGAAGAGATTTGTAAAGACCATAGAGCAGAAGATACCAGTGCGTGTATTTACATGCACACTAGTATCCTGGTTATGATCAGTTACATGCTGCATATGTAAACCATCATATCCTGGTTTTAAAAAACCTGGCTATGCTAGCTGGAGTACTCTGGTAGAAACCAGGATACTGTGGCATGTAACCGCTCCATGTACACACCATATGAATATGATCAAAACCAGGATACTAATCTGCATGTAAACGCACTCACTGTATTGCAGCTGTCTAATCCATCCATTAGTAGCCTATAGATGTAGCCACCAGGCCATATGGTGAGGGTGAAGCAGGGTTATACAGCTAGCTTCTAAATAGGGAAGCAGGAGCTTTATTTGTTCTCGGAGCACATAAAAAACCAGCAGAACTCTGAACAGCTTTTTTTACTCTAATTTGTATTGAATAGTCAGTTCATCTCTTGGTCTCCCTGACCTCAATCTGTGGTTGGTGACTTGGTTCTGTCCTACCCACCACCTGGTCGGAGCAGTTTTTGCACTTTCCTGTTATTGCAGTGGCTGTGTGTCAGCTTCCGACCCTGCCTCAGGCTTCTTGTGTGTGCGTGCGTGTACGTTTGTTTGTGAGCACCATGTTTCCTGTTGTTTGGATTCAGGTACTTTTTCACTGACTCCTGGAGTCAAGACGGCCCTGCCCCTGCACTGCTAGAGCTGAACAGAGTGGAAGTGCTGCTGCCAGCTTCCCATTACTGCCACACTCTTGTTTTTCACTTCTCATTTCAGAGGAGGGCTGTGGGCTGTGATACATGGAAGTGGATCCTTCTGTCTGGTTGAAGTTGCAAATGAGCAAAATGAATGTAGTGAACATGAAAACCTGTGTGATCTGTTGTAGGAACTAGGATTTCAGTTGTTTTCCACACGAACTGACACATGTTGTATTTCTTTACTTCTTTCTCCCCCTCTTGTCCTCCATTTTCTTCCTGTCTTCCCTCCTTGTAGCTGGTTTCATGGGAAGATAACTCGGGAGCAGGCTGAGCGGCTCCTCTACCCTCCGGAGACGGGCTTGTTCCTGGTGAGGGAGAGCACCAACTATCCCGGCGATTACACTCTGTGCGTCAGCTGCGACGGCAAGGTGGAGCACTACCGCATCATATACCACAACGGCAAGCTCACCATTGACGAGGAGGAGTACTTTGAGAACCTCATGCAGCTGGTTGAGGTGAGGCACAGCAGAGAACATGGCTGCCATTTAAGCTTCTGTATTTTCTTTACATAATACCCTTGATACCCATAATACCCTTTCAGGCTTTCAGTCTGGCAGATGAAAAGGGTAATTGGCCACTCATTATCAGCGCCAATTGGTTGGTTTGTCTTTCAACTTAATAATAGTGAGAACTGAAAGTAACAAAGTGTTCAGCTGAACCACAGAAAGAAGCTGTAAAGAGAGTCGTTTGTAAGAAAATGAAACCTTTGACTAATGAAATTCTGTCCATATATGTCACTCATGTTTCATGTTGTTCCAGAAGATACTTCCTCTGTTCTCAAAGTTAGTGAGATGAAGGGAAACATTTTCAGGCTGCTGGCAATGCATCTGCCCTAAAACAGCTGCTGTGGCAGAAAATGTGGTTTACAATATGGACTCCACAAACTTAATGCCACATCACAGTTTCTTCACTGGAAGACTGTAGAGCTGAAACAATTAATCAATGAGTCGATCGGCAGAAAAAACACACTATTTTTATTATTTATTAACAGTAAAGCAAAAGTTCCAAATATTCCCCTGTTGCAGCTTCTCAATTATGAGGTTTTGCTGCTGTTGTTTGTCTCACGTGACCGTACACTGAATATTTTTAGCCATGGACTGACTTCAAATTAAATTTGTAGACATCTTGTTGGAAATTGTGATTGGCATTTTTCACTATTTTCTGACATTCTATAGCTCAAACGATTAATCAAGAAAATAATCCACAGATCATTATTAGATCAGTAATTAAAGAATAGTGCATAGCTGCAGCTCTAGAAGGCCATACTGAATTTTCAGGAATTCTGTCAGAGCCCTGTCAAGCTCTTGTTTTCAATCTATATGTAAAAAAACAGTCATCAAACCGACCTGTAGATACCTCCCCAAAAAGTAGGTGGGAGTTAATTCATCAGCTTTGTATTGTTTCTCACTTTGTTTCAGGTAATGTGTATGTTGTCAGAATTGCCTCTTGGATCACTATTCATTGTCAATCAGACAGTGTAGTGAAACAATCAAAGTCTGTTATGTGTTATTCAGTACTAACTCCTCAGCTAACATGGCATTTCTCATTATCTTGCTGTACACCTTTAGGCCTTTCTTATCATAAGGTCATGATTTTGACTGAAAGAAATTACAAGTCTGTTACAGTTTATTACAAATTGGATTTATAAGTCTATGTGAAGTTGGGAATAAAAAATGAGTCTGTTTATATTTATGATGTTATGATTGAGATTTGGAATCCGTCCTCCAATTTTTATGCCGGTATTAACAATGAGTAAAATTACATCTAGTTACACTGTGATCAATCATGCTGCAGTATGATTGCATAACTCTGAAAACACACACATACATACACATTCAGTGTCCCCATGGGGGTTTCCCTAAAAATTAGACTCAAGTACATGTTCACATTCTTCAGAAAGCTGTCTGATCCTCTCACTCCCTGCCTGTTATCTAAAAGGCTGTTCAGAGGAAGGACAGAGTGTGGAGAGGGGAAGACAGGAGATGTGATGGCAGAGAGGGGGGGGGGGGAGGCCTTTCATCCTCTCCAATAAAGAGAAGAGCTGGATTGGCAGCTATCACACTTTTAATTGGACCTCATCTCTTTGCCTCGCGGGGCACTGGAAGTGGACGACAGGAATGTGCCAGCTGGCACTGAGACCATCTACATCCCCAGTGCATTCTTGTTATCAGCCACCCACAATCTCTATCTCTCTATATATATTCATATTCTCTCTCGTTCACACCCTCTTCTTCTTACTTTGCTTCATCCTCCGTATGTTTCTCTCTTTCATTCTCCCAATATCTTTTTCCTCTCCCCTGTCTGCATTCCCGTGAGTGTCTCTCTCTGTCTCTCTTTGTCTCTCTCTGTCTCTCTTTGTCTCTCTCTGTCTCTCTTTGTCTCTCTCTGTCTCTCTTTGTCTCTCTCTGTCTCTGTCTCTATTATAGCCTATGAGAGGATTCTTCACATTCTTGTGTGGTTTTCCGGCTTGCTCACTGTTCCCCTGCTCTGCCGGCCCGGCTCTTATTGGCCTGTCAGAGCAGGCTTCACATACACCTACATACACACTATATGCATACGGACAGACCCAGCCCTCCATCAATCTGCCAATCACTGCATCCACAGTGATGTTATCTATGTCAGCCACGCAGTGTTGCTGGTGAAGTGAAACAAAAGATGGCTCCATATGGTATGTACATGGGTGTAACAGGACGGTGAAAGTATTTTCAGCTACAATGTATTTTTGCTCTGTGATTACACCCTTCTGCGTTAATTATATATGTGAAGATCTTGATTTATCCAGTACCATTGTGTACTAAAAACACATTTTCATGCATTAAAATGTTGTGTAATGTGTTAAACAAGCAGTAGTAATTATGCAACATTCTTTACTGTACATTTTCAAGATGATGTAGAAAATACTGTACTTATAATAACGAATGATATAGTTACATTATTGATGAATGCTGAAGAAAATCTAAATAGGTGTATTTGTGTACATACATGTATGGGGTGGCGGGTTGTTCATATGAGCATCAGTGCTAAATAATGTAGTGGAGCTGATCCTTCCTTCACCATGCTGCCCCCTGGTGGTTGTCACGGTAACTTACACCCTTTGGTCAATTCGCCATGCTGCAGTTGTATAACATTGGTGGTTGTTGGTGGGGTAGCGGCTCCTTTTGCTGTTTTATTAATTTAGTGGTCACACAGAGGTTTAATGAGCCATGTGACCTCAGCTGTCTGACACATTTGCTTCTTTTTCTTTCCCACATTAATAGAATATCAGCAAAATGGGACATCTGCATCCATAATGCTAATGTCTAACCTGATTGCCTGATGATGATGTGCAGATATTGACGTGTTTTGGTTTGTTTGGTTTGCTGTGTTTCTGGGGGTGAAGGGTCAAACACATTGACCTCTCTCACACCCACACACTCCTCCTCTGCTGCTGGTTCCCACAGTGAAGGCTCCAAACCTGCACACCTCCCACCACAGGAGCAACTCTAGAGCCTTTTTCAGCAGACGTTCATTTATTTAAAATGACTGATCTTGTCACCTTAATAGATGTACAATTGCAGTACAAATGCACTGGTTTTCTGCGAATTCATGTGTTTATTCTATTCATGGTTGTGTATAGCAAAATTAGTTTTCTATGACATTTTGATGATCAAAACCATCCCTATCGGATGGAAATGAGGCAGGCATTCTGTTGTCCCTGGAGATGACCATTCTCCTCTTAACAGTTCTCTCATGCTTTCTCTCTTTGGTGAAGGCAAATACCACTGATATCACGTACATATTACATAGCCTGAATCTTCTTTTCATCACCACCTTTATGTTCTTCTGTAGAGTGTTGCTGGATATGCTAAATATGCTTTGATATGCTAAACTTTCGTTTAGCATATCAAAAGCTTATGTACAGACTCAGCCTTCAGATTTAATCTATGAGCATCATTCAACAGGGTCTAAGATGGCAGAGTAAGAGGGGACTATTGCAATATATATTGCAGACTTTTAGACATTAAGACTTGGGTTTTTAAAAATTCTGACAATGAAGCCTTTTTACGAAAATGACAACCTGTCATGGATGTGGATTTCATTGTAATGTCCACCACTTAAACACACTTGACGTTATGTATTAATAAATGCATTTAACTCCCTCTAACTCTGTCCCCAGCATTACACCAAAGATGCCGATGGCCTTTGCACTAGGCTGATTAAACCCAAGCTGATGGAGGGAACAGTGGCAGCGCAGGACGAGTTCTCCAGGAGTAAGGACACGCTCAGTTCATTACACTGCTCTACAGGGACACTGGCACCAATGCACACAGGGACATTATTGTGCCTGTGTTTATATACTGTCACGTAAACCTCACAAGCATAAAGTGCGTGCCACATGCACAGTATACAGACAAAGCCTGCATCTCCTACAAGAATGCGTTATCACCCTAGTCCTAATAGCATTAATCAACAGAGGGTAATTAATCTTTGTGTGTCTGGGGAACGACTGCTGGGCTTCACCAGTTCTCAAGGTCAATCTGAGTCTTCCTCCACCTCTGTTTCTCTTCATTCCTCTTCGTGTACCCATCTGACCCAGCTAATTCTTACACCAGAAACCTGGGGAAAGCTAAATGTTCAAATAAATCAACAACTTTCCTCCCAAATGAGAGATACATCATTCAGAAAGTACAACTCTTACTCTGACCCGAAGATATATGTGAAACTCACTAATAAATATGTTGATACATTTTCTGAATAGTTCAGTAGTCCAGGTTCTTTGATGTCAACATTATACTTGCAAAGTTGTAAAAATGTGCTGTGATAACAATGAATGTGAGGGGAGCTGCCTTCTATAATGCATGCTTTTCTCTGGGTGATTTACAGCAATGGTATTAGACTCATAGCATGATTGTCGTTGACTGTGAAGTCTGCTGAGTGTTATCTGTCCTCTCTTGGCAGGCGGCTGGGCCTTGAACAGAAAGGAGCTGAAGCTTCTGCAAACCATTGGCAAAGGGGAGTTTGGAGGTGAGGAAACGATCTCTGCATCATTTAATTTCACCAATGTCGCCTTGGATATTGTACTAACACTTCACCCTGTCTGTGTCCTTGTCAGATGTGATGGTGGGAGACTACAGAGGGACCAAGGTGGCGGTCAAGTGTATCAAAAATGACGCCACAGCGCAGGCCTTCATCGCAGAGGCCTCTGTCATGACGTAAGATCCTCCAGCTTACTCCTCTGTCCTTCACACAGAGGGCACTCACCTTTCTCTTTCAAATAAAGTCGTTTTCTATCACAGGTTATTTTTTCATCACATCTTTTAAGACAATTTTATATTAACCTTATATCTTAATGTTTGCCAGCATGCTAACCCTTGATTTTTTTCTGTTATGTTTTGTACAGGCAACTGAGGCACAACAACCTGGTGCAGTTGCTAGGGGTAATTGTCGAGGAGAGGGGCAGTCTCTACATCGTCACAGAGTACATGGCTAAGGTCTGTCACACAACAACCTCTTTCATAAGTCTTAACATGTTTACAAACGTGGGAACAGTATTGGAAATATCCTTATGTTTTAAAACGTATTTCATTTGCTTAATCCGTTTAAAAATCAAAATCGTTTTACGTGGGGATTATGTACTGGCCTATTTCTTGTCTCGGAGCAGTAACTTCCTGGAGTCTCTGCTGGGTTGCCTGGCAACTGATCCCTCACAAGAAAATAGTCCAGCACATTACAGTGCACAACGTAACATATGGATTAAACTAATGACATACAACAAGTTGATTATTAAGCATTAGAGGTATAGGTTGGTAGATTTTTTTCACAGACAGAGCCAAGCTAGGTGTTTCCCCGTTTCCAGTCTTTATGCTAAGCTAAGCTAACCGACTGCTGGCAGTAAGTTCATATTTACTGAGAGTGGTGTCAAGCTTCTCATCTATGGAGTCGTAGGAGTGCCATAAAAAAGAATAAATCTGTGAAAGAATAAGACAATAAATGTGGAAATATAAAGAGAAATAAATAAAAGAATAAATAAATACAATAAGGGAAAGGGAAAAAGGAAAAGAATAAGGAAAAATAAAGGGATAATTTATATTTTGTTGTTTCTCTTTATATATCCACATTTATTGTCTTATTCTTACACAGATTTATTCTTTTTTATGGCACTCCTATGATTCCATACTCATTTAACTCTCCGCAAATAAGCGCATTTCCCAAAAATGTTGAACTATTCCTTTTAATGTCATATATGGAACGAGAGTAGAAATGACTACAAATTAAGCTAATATTAATAATCACCTAAATAAGGAATTAATAATCTAAATAACAAATGTCATAGCAAAGAAATTATATTTGAATGTCACTCAGTTCTACTTGTACACACCTCAAAGTTTGAATTTGTGAATTGACATGTTGTAAAAACGTATCTGTAACATAGCGTGGTCCCGTGTAGCTCATTTGAGAATACAAAAACACTTTCGGGGTCAGGGATTTGTTCTTTAGTGCAACCATTCATGCTAAAAATGCTCCGTGTCCTCCACATGTTGTGTTAATAATCTGAACTGTGTCACAGGGCAGCTTAGTGGACTACCTGCGCTCTCGAGGGCGGACCGTGCTCGGTGGAGACTGCTTACTCAAGTTCTCACTGTGAGTCCTCTTCATCTTTGTTCAAGTACTTATTACATTTGTAGAAAAGACAAATGTTTAATCAGCACAGCTCGGTGTCTAGAGCTAAACGGCTGCTATTTAGCTGTCAGGATGTGGATAGAATTTCAAAAGAACAGTGTCATGCTCTTGACTGGAAACACAAAAGAACCATTTTTACTCCAGCAACCATCCTGCAGGTTGTGCGCCTTGATAAATGGCTGCTTTATCCGCAAGTCAAGTGCCTTAAAGTCTTCATTTATTTTTAATTTAGCTGATGCTGTAACCCAGTACAACTTGAAATGAGTGCAACCATTACAGGCATAAATACATGCATCCACAAGGAAGTCCTTCATGATTCATTTTCAGTGTGAGTCATGTAATGCTTGAATGAACTTGATAGAGGAGTGAAAGAGATTAGATTTTAACTGCACGAACATAAAACAAGTGGAAGGAAAGGAGGAGGAAAGGTATTGTGTGGTGTTTTCTGATGTTTTTTTTCTCTTCCAACTTCACCATCATTTTGCATTCATTATATTTGCATTTGTAGTCGTTGAGACGTTAGATGTGCCCCGGCAAGAGCGGATGAAAAAGTCGTAACCGCAGCCACAAATATGTCCAGATAGATTAAGGAGTAGATGCACACCTGTGGGTTGTTGTTATGTTAGTCCTCACTCATCATCTCTCCTGTTACGCCGTGTCACCCAGTGATGTGTGTGAAGCCATGGAGTACCTGGAGGCCAACAACTTTGTCCACAGAGACCTGGCAGCTCGTAACGTGCTGGTGTCCGACGACAACATCGCCAAGGTCAGCGACTTCGGCCTCACCAAGGAAGCCTCCTCCATACAGGACACTGCCAAGCTTCCCGTCAAATGGACCTCCCCCGAAGCACTAAGAGAGAAGGTGAGAGAAGACATACGGGGTGGACGGGTAGCAGACCTGGGCTGATGCGTTGCTGCTTTCTTGGCATTTGTCTTCACCTGCTTCACCTACTTTAACTTGAGTACCAGCATGCTGAGATGTAAAGTAGCTGGACAATTCTTAAGTAGGGATAATTATATTATTTGATGCCAGTAGAAATTTTCAAAATTGACACTGCTCTGACATCACATTAACCAAGAAAAACCAAACACTGGGCCTTTTTGTTTTCCTATCCTAAATCTCTCAGCTTTTTTCCATGAGGTTTGGTTGAGTGTTCCAACTCATTCACCAAACTGCACAAAACTGGTGTAAATAGTTTGTTTCAGCTTGATGAAAGCTACAGTAGACACAGTAACTTAAGTCTGACGCGAATGACCCGTGCCTAACGCAGCTCTCTGCCCAACTCTACTGCACATGACGTCACTCATTAAATCAAATGGGAGCATCAATAATAAACTATCAATATACATGCATTTGTTTTTTGTACGTTTCTCATGTCTTATACAATGACTAGAAATTATACACTATGAATTTTGTATGATATTTAAATGAGCTTATATTATCACATTGTGGCTCTTACAGGTATCAATGATTTGATCATTAGCATACTCGACTCAAGAAAAAAACAGCATCAAACCTGTCAATAAATTGGCAAGCTATGATAATGATGACATGGTTCATTTTACAGTACTTTTTATTTATTTTCAATGTTTCATTATCATATTAAAACTCTAAATTCAGTCACATTGTAATTCTTAAGTCAAGCAAGTGTTTTCCCTCCCCTGTGAAGAAAGGCAGACTATCTGTAGGTGACTCGAACGACAGGACTACTCGTGAATTTCGTTCATACCCAAGTGAAAATTTTAAGTAAGAAAAAATTGGCAAATGCAACAATTTCTATTATATCACTGGATCTGTTCACACAAGTGGTTCTTGCATGAGGCCCAATGTGTTTATAGAAAAGCTCAGGCAGCTTTTATCTAATATTTTGCTCCTGGCACCTGATATGTTAACTAGTTCAGGCGGACTGGAATCCACTTCAGGACTTTGTGCTCTGTTTGATAGCAGCAGTGTAATTCAGCAGCCTGCTGATCCTCTATTTTCTTTTAATCTTTCAAATCTGCATGCACACACTCTCAGGAGCCTATCTTTACATGGAACACAATTGGTGTTACCTTTGAACATCTTTTAATACAGACTCGGACAAGAATATTGGAGTACTATCATAATTGTGGTTATTATTCATGTTTCCTTACTCCTGAAATAGCACTAAAACAAACAAACCAAGACCCATTTTACTTTGGATAGAGGAAGCACAAACTACCTGAGCTGCTCTCTGAATGCTTATTGGGGTTTTTTTGTTTGTTTGTTTGTTTGTTTTTGCCTGACAGAGGTTTTCCACCAAGTCGGACGTCTGGAGTTATGGGATCCTACTTTGGGAGATCTACTCCTTTGGGCGTGTGCCTTACCCTAGAATTGTAAGTACCTGAACACCAGATTTCTGTGGCTCACCAGGGTCTGAGGTACACCAGCAGATGGCAGGCTTCATTGCTGGGATCAATATTTATTTATTTATTTATTTATTGATTGTGCAGGAGAATTGGGAGTCCTGTACCTGTGTTGAGCTCAGAATAATTAGATTTATGCCATCAGACTGCTGGAGCAAGTGATGAAAATGTGACACAATATGTACTGTAAATTATGAATTTAATTATTTCTGCATGCTTCACCACTTGTAATATTTGCATATTTAGTTATTTGTTGTTGTGAAGAATAACCTTTGCCTGGGACATTGTTGTGCAGTTTAGTTGTCAGTTGCATCAGCTGAATATCAACCAACATGTTCATGCAGAGAATCAGTGTCAACATTGCTCTGCCTCTGTGTCCCAGCCGCTGAAAGAGGTGGTGCCCCGGGTAGAGAAGGGATACAAGATGGACGCCCCAGACGGCTGCCCGCCCGTGGTGTACGACCTGATGAAGCAGTGCTGGACCCTGGACTCGGTGGTGCGGCCCTCCTTCCGCATGCTGAGGGAGAAGCTGCAGCATATCAGAGCCAAGGAGCTCTACCTGTGAAGAGGAGGCCCTGCGGGGGCGAAGGGGGGAGAGGAGGAGGGGGGCGAGACAGCCCAGCACAGCTGTAAAGTGGGAGGAGGAGAAGAAGAAGAAGAGGGACCACAGCACCTTCCTCCTGCCTGCCCAGCCTGTTGACCTGTGGGACTGCCATACTGTGCCCCCCTCCCCCGCCCTCAGCTGCCCTCTGCTTCCATACAAGGACTGTTTTCCTGTTTGTGTTGTATAGCTTTTGCCAGACAGTTTCCTCTCCTCTCGATGGGCCGCTGCTCTTTCCTCCTTCTATACCTGCCGCTGCTCATTCGCTCTCTCTGTCTCTTCTCTCTTGGTCCAAGTTTCTCTTCTTCCTCTACCTGGAAGTTCCCTTTCCTTTTGTATTTTTTTTCTCCCCTCCTCCTCCTCTCCTGAACATGGCATTAACTTGAGGGGAGGCTGGCCTTTTCCTCCACGTTTGTCAGGTGCTCTTTCTTCTTCCCCTTGACCCCTCCATCATTCCTGGAGCTCTGTATCACCGTGTGGCTCTGCATGAATTCAGCCCAGCTCTCTGTCATTCCATCCCTCCCTCCCTCCCCCCCTCCCTCCCCTCGGTGTGGTGTCAGGTGTGGGGCCTTCGCTCTGTGCCAAAGTGCCTCCAGTCTACAGAGCTCCAGACTTCCTTCCAGCACTTCTGTCAGTTGGACTGTTGTAGTTTTTGTTTTTTTAATTACTTTTTTTAAGAAATGTTTTTTATTGCTTTCTTTTTTTTCAGACAGGTTATCAAACAGTTTTTTTAGTGCCGTCTCCCCCACCTCCACCATCACCCCATCAGACTGGGTTGGGGGGTTTTTTCCAAGTGTCAATGAAGAGAATGTGAACAGGAAGAGTGAGGACTTGGGGGGCCAGTATTGTGTTCGTCCTCCAACCAATACAGTCTGGAGGATTGGGGGGGGGGACAATAACAGGACAGGAATAAGAGGACATGGGAGAGAGGCAGTTCACAAACATGGTTGATTCATCATACGTGGGCTTGTTTTTATATCAAAATATATTTAAAGGATTAAAAAAAACAAAAGAACAAGGAAAAAACTGACTGGGGTTGGAGAATTAAAAAAAATAAACCGGAGGACTCTCAGAAGCCAGGAGTCTCCTGGCGTGAGGAATGTTCAGTGTCTCTGTGAACGCTGGGGTCGGGGTGGTGCATGCTGTGTGTGAGAGGCCTTGGGTTCAACTGTCAGTGCTTTCAATGTTCATTGTTTTATTATGCTATCATGATTATGAATAAATCATTCCATCTGAACAGTGTGGAAACACCTGCATCATTATATCAGCATGTACGTGTGATTATGTATGTGAGAGTGAGCGTGTGTTAGGGTAAGGAGTGCGGACATACAAGCACCTTTCCCTCCGTGTGTGTGTGTGTGTGTGTGTGTGAGATCCCAATGCACACTGTATTAGGGTTTATAACATGTAGGATTATCACATGGCATAGTGGAAATCTTTAGCAGATGATGGATTCAACGGCTGAGTCAACGGTGGGACATTGAATTGATGAATAGATGTGGCCGTAATGAAATTAGAAATTTTCTGTTTAATTAATTGAACTCAGGAAAGTTGATAGAGCACTAAGCTGGTTTGTATTCATATTCTCCCACACTACTACACCTGGAAGCTCAGCACCACATTATTCAACAGCTCCACTGGAGCAGATCAGGGTTAAGTGCCTTGCTCAAGGGCACCTTGACAGTAATAGTTGATAAACAGGGTGATGGTTTGTCATTCATTCTCTCCAATTAGATCTTCCAAAGTTAGAAACTTTTTAGTACAAATTTGCATCTGTTTGTTTCCACAGACCGTGTTTCTGTACAAAAAACTAAACGCATCATGGCCAGTATGTACAGGAGGAATGATTACAGTGACCAAGAACTCATTCAGTGTGAGTGGGCATGTGAGTATTGTATTATGACATAAGAATCTGAACCAATCCTTTAAGTGCCTTACTCGAGGGAACGTGGACAGTAATAGGTTGAGAGTGGTGAGGCCCATCCAGGTTTCAAAATGGAGACCATAAGCCAACATGCTTTGTAGTTTGTAATAGAACACAGCTATTTAAGATTAAGAAATAGCACTTATTTTAAATATATCTTCTGGTTTTTAGCTACCTTTTATGTTCATACCTTTCAAACTGAGTGTCTGGACCCTTCAGTGTGTTGCAAGATAAATGTGAGGGGTTTGAGATGGCTTACAGGATGGAAAATACTTTTTCTTAATTTGTCATCATCACGCCTATTTTCCTGACAGATTTTGCCGTCTTATTTGTAAAACAGACTCGTTTTTAGCCTCCCTGTCCCCTTGAATCGCATCAAACAGCCTGAAAAGAGAAAATAGTTCTTTGATTTAAGTGTTCAGCACTGCGTGAGCAACCTGTGACAAGGATCACGAGACAAAGTGACCGTGGGCTGATGCTCTAAAGAGGTGTGTCTTGCGTCTGTCTCAAAGCCCAATCACAGATGTACAGCTATAAATAATCCTCCTGTGATCATCTTTTGATAGCAGAAGTGCTATGAACAGGTGGTGGAGTGTCAGCAGTCTTATAGGTGTGAAGGAGTGTTTGTTAATCAGCTGAGCAGTCCTCCGCAGCACCAAGTTGGGTTCATTCAAATTCAGTGAGACCTCTAGTCTCACTGAATTGTGTGAGACTAGAGTGTGTCTTGTGCTTCCACTTTAACTCATTCAAATCTCATCTGTTTGACTTTGACCATACCCTGCATCTTCTGCTGCTGCAGCAAACACTTGTTTGGGGTGTAATTTCATGTGATTCCTATGAATTTTAATGGCAGTGACAGGGTGGGAACAATGCGCCGGTTACGTAAGCAAGGCAGTTTGTGCTCATGGCCAAGACTGTGCTACTGTCAGCACCTATCACGCCAGCTCCACTTTACCATCGTGCTACGGCCCGACGAGACGTGCCCGCTGCACCCACCCCCACTCCGTTTGTCTCCTCGGCTCACTGGCAAAAAGTACAGCTCATTAGCAGATTGGGGGAACAGTTTTGGATGTCGCCTGACCACCGGGAGGCATCATACAGTCTGAGTTCCCAAGGGAGCTAGAAAAGAGCAACACAGAGCTTTAATGTTAGATCAAATTGCATTTGGGAAGGAGTTACTCAAAATCAGATATTTAGATATTTCTAGATATTTAGAGACATGCACATTCCACTTGAGGGGTCAGAGGCAGCTGCATCCTTTAATGACATTCAATGCCTTGTTCAAGGACGCTTTGTCAAAGTGGGACACAGAAGTCACTGTCCAGACCATCTGCCTCTATCACCATATCCTATCATTCATTCTTATATTCAAAGTGCAGTAAACCGTTTTCATTTTATGAAACGTGATAACTTATAATAATATATTTGAAAATGTAAAGCCCAACTTGAGGTATCACTATGATGAGAGCTTGTGGTGACAGGAGTGAGAGTTAATACACAGCTCTCCCGTCTGGATGCCTTGGTCTTTCGTTCACACTTAAGTAATCCTGACAGCCACACAGCTCCGCGTTCTTAGCACGCACAAGCAGGAGGATTGATGTGTTAATCAGCTTTCGATAGTTTATGGATCTGTGCTGCTGACGGCAGCCAGACACACTCGACGGCAACAAATTAGCTCCTGAATTAATCTGATTACACCAACACAATTTTTTGTGGGGGGCGAGTCCAAGGAAGATGCTGAGGGCTGCACATGTTTTTGTGGAGTTGACATGTGCATTGGCCTCCTGCACATCAAGCTGGACCTGAAACATTTACATGTGTGACAGAATGAGGGTGAGGTGGTGGTGAGGAGGTTTCAGGTCTTTTTTTTATTTATTTATCTATTTTTATTTTTATTTTTTTAACTTCCCGTCAGCCATGGCTTCATGCGTTGTTGCTGGGTTACATGATGGCAGATTTTTTGAAGCCATATGACTCAGCAGGAAGACACACGGATCTGTGTGCTGTCTCTGGCCCGGATCACTCAGCATTAACTGTTTTTCACCATCAGTGTTTGTTTTTTTCCCCCCGAGAATCATAGTTTTTGCAGCACAAACCTTCTTTATATTTGCACAGATGGACCACTTCCATACGTAAGCTAGCCAGTAAAACCAGTCAGTCAGACTGGAGCAGCTAGAGGTTGCACAAATGGATCAAGGGCACCTCAGTACATGATGACATAAGGGAGTCATTTTGGCACTTTCCTAGGTTTCTCAGGCTTTTAACACCAATATGTGAATCCATTAAACCACTGCATGTCTTCACACCCATTATGACTCTGAATAATAACATTTTAATGTTTTTTCTCAAGGACACCACAACAGTAGTTATTAATTGAGGTGTGAGTGTTTGAGTGCTGTTCTTGGAACCTGAACCGGTCAAATCTCATCTCTTGACTCAGACCTTCCAACCACCCTTCGATGGAGGTTTATACCTGTTTAGTCACCGTTAAAAAAGAAAAGCACAGACTAAAGGTCAAAACATTTTTGGAAATACACTTATTTGCTATTTTGCAGAGAGTTAGATGAGAAGATGGATACCACTCTCATATCTGTACACTAAATATGAAGCAAGAGCCAGCTGGCAGTTAGCTTAGCTTAGAGAGTGGAAACAGCTGGCCTGTCTCTGTTTTAAGGTAACGAAAAACATCTAGCAGGGTCTCTAAAGCTCACTAATTAACATTTTATACTGTATCTCGTTTGTTTCATATGACATGTTAATTTAAGAGCTGGTAAGCAGATTTTGTTTGGACAGTGCCGGGCTAGCTGTTTATTCCCGTTTCCAGTCTTTATGCTAAGCTAAGTTAAGCTAACTGGCTGCTGGCAGTAGAGTCATATTTATCCTAGACACAGACATCAGAGTGGTATTGAACTTCTCATCTAACTCTCACTAAGGCAAATAAGTGTTTTGCCCAAAATGTTGCCCAAAACTGTTCCTTTAAAGGCAGGTCGGTGAAGCAGGAGATTGCAGGGGAGAAAGTCTGGATACCCCTGAATTACTGACACTGATGGGTTTGTTTATACAGCTCCAGCACTGTCGTTGAGTGAGTGTGGGAGTTCTCCATTTCCAGCCTGTTTCAGTGACAAGGAGCGGGGTGGCAGGCTGACAGGAGATGAAGGAAAAAGATATTGACATTATCAGGCCAACATGCGGCCGGCTGTGTCAAATGTGCACATGTCCTCAGTGACGGAGATTTTTTCACAGGGACACATGGCTTGGTCGCATCACATGCCGCCTTCTGTCTGGGCTCGCCCCTCGCCACTTTGCTGAACAGCCTAAAAATGTGCTGTTTCCTGTTGCAATTAGCTTCTATTTGGGGACACTTGCACAGACAGGGATGTTAGCCTTACAGACACGGGTGCCACTTTTTTTGTCCTTGTGAGGGGCACTGTGTTCAGGCCCTTGTGCTGTGCCGCAGCAATGTAGTGGTTGTAGCAGCCTGAATCACTCCCCTGTTGGCCATATGCAACATATGGAGTTTATTCTACTGCATGCTCTATTTACTCTGATACAGCATCAGTTGTGTCTGCCACGTAAATGTTGACGTCTTAACGTCACATTTGGAAGTTCTCAGTTGCACAGACAGCTCACTGTATTTTTCATATCTGAATGCAGGAGGCATGTTCTCGTAAGCAGCACAGCGACGATCCATAGACTTCAAGACAGAAGTGGGCACGACCTCAGACGTCACAGAGACGCAGTGCGTCATCAGGACATCCTGTAGCCTACTGAAAGAATAGATTTTCAGCTATGAATTTTATTTTACATTTTGTTTCATATTGTATAGCACATGCATGGTGAATTAAACCCCTTACAGTATAGGTTAACATTGTTTACAGTCTATCTACAATGTCCACATGCTCATATGTACTGTACAAATGTAATCATTTCTTCTTTCCATATTAGCTGTGAAGAGATCCCTCCCTTGATTTATCTAACTCAGACTGCTGAAGCCTTATATTAGCTTTGGCCAACTGTTAGAATGTTGTTGTTTTTTTTACACCAAACTATCCTGGATTTGGTCCCCAATCTCTAAAATCTCACTAGGAAGGGATCACTTCATGGCCTGTACGGAGAGGAAGAACAATTGCGACAACCAATAAAACTTTCACTGTACATGTGGGTATTGTTTTAAGACAGACTTGTAAACATGTTAACCTATCCTTTAATGTGGCAGTTTTAGTGATGTGCTTTCGTTGTCTAGCAACACAGGCCCCCATACTCATGATGATACCATATACTGTATATTGTGACAATACTCTACAGCCATGCTAGCAGCTCTGTGCGGCTGTGCTTCGGCACAGCTGTGCTTTAAGCTAAATGCTAATGTCAGCATGCTAACATGCTCACAATGACAATGCTAACAAGCTGGTGTTTTGCAGGTCATGTTTACTATGTTCACTATCTTAGTTTAGCCTTAGTTTAAACAGCAAATTTCAGACAGTTCATTCAATAGTTGCTGAGACATTTCACTCAAAACCAAAAATGTCGACCTGCTTGTGGCGCTAGAGGAAAAGTGAGAGGATCACCAAAGTTCCTCCTCTGGGGATCATGAATCTACAAAATTGTATGGCAATCCATTCATTTGAAGATATTTCACTCTGGACCAAAGCGGTGGACTGACCGACAGACTGCCATTGCCGTCCACAGAGCCACACTTCTTGCATTCACATTATCACAGTAGAAGGTGTCAGGATATTTATAAAGTGATAACCAGCTATTTGTGCAAAGAGAGTTTACTAAGGTTCATGGTTGGCATAGCCACCAGCAAAGCAAGGTTAGCTGTACATTATGAGCATCTTCACACTATGATCCCCATTTTAGCAACATTCAACAGCAACAGCAGCCTGAATTAATAATGTGTGAAGTTGAATTTCCTTCTTAAGTCTCAATCCTGCTGCTAATCAAAGCTCGAGCTGTGAGCCACATAGTGTTTTTAGGAGCTCAGTGCTGGATGCAGACAACACACTGGGACTGGGTCTGACAGTGGATCTGGAGGATGGGAGCTCAGAGATGTAATGACGGACTAATGTGAACCAGTATGTGTCTCCTCTATCGGCCCACCCTCATTGTGTCTCACTCTGAGAGTGGGATATGGCTCACAGACGGAGGGAGGCTGGAGAAGGAGGATAACAACCACAACAAAGACGAGCCTTGTCCGCTGAGCTGCACGTAAACAGTCCCTGCTGCCTGTGATGCAACACCGACCTGCTTTCTGAACCTCCTCTTTAAATAACGCAATAGTTGCCCTGCAGTGTTGGATGACATGTTCATTTGACTTTGTGAAATATCAAGGTTCCCCTAGTCGCAGAGAACATGTTTTCTGCACCGCTTGTCAGCTTGAATTTGCATTTTGCTCTTGACATTTCACCTCCCCCTGCCCCGGGCCCCCAGCCTGCTGGTTGCCAATGGAGGGGAACCATGCCAACACACATCCCAATAAGGAGAGGGTGAATTGCCCCGCGGCCCCTGGGAGCCACCATTATGATACCACTCCACTCCACATAGTAACTTTCCCTACATTATCCTCCTGACTGTCTTAAAAATGTCACAAAATTGCAAATAAGAGAAAAAAATCACCCATTTTAAATATTAAAGATGCTGTCTTTAAAGCTGTTCTAATCAATGTTTTCATGTTAACAATGGATCAAATGATTACATGTAATGTGGAAGGACTTGCTAATAGTGACAAATCCACGGAGACTTATCACTCAAGTCTGCCCCATGGAGCTTTTTTAGCATTTTAAAGTCATTCGTTTGGTTTTATGGGCCACAACTTTAATGTTTTGGTTCAGTCTGAGCACTTTCATTGACCTTGTTTTCCAACCGCAGCAGGCAGCTGTTTCAGTTTCTCTGAAAAACCCACAATACACTACCTGCCCAGCACCAGCAACAGACAAAATTAGTGACTAGCTGAAGAACATCCAGATATTTCTCTCAGAAGTTGGTGTAAACCAAAACAGAGCTATAAGGAGAGTGAACATTGGATTTACAGTATGTAACACGTTTTGTATAGTGTGTGATCCCACTCACCATAAATCCAGTAGTATAGGTTTGTCAAAATGCTTTAGCTTAACTTACAGCAATATAGTTAGCCTAAAAATGACATTTGGATATGTGATTTAGGCTTCCAGTGATAAAATACTTGCTGCACACATACTGCACATCCCTCAGTGTTCCCATTCTTCCTGCAGTTGCCTCACATCTGTATCCCCTTTTGTCTTCTTAAAAGTTCAGTCTTTCAGATCAGCGGCTTATAAAAACTTGGTTCTGGGTTCTGTAGCTACACTGTTGGTAGTGCATCCCACCACACAGCAGCTTTTAGGCATTTTTCTGTTGTTTGCTTGCAGACCGAAGTGACAAGGAGGCACCTTCACGCAATACAAAGTCAGTGGAGAGCGATGAATTGTTTTCCCCTCCGGTGTGGGCGGGACTTAAATGTGCTCTGTCTCAATAGTGCACTGGACAAACAAGTTAGTTAGCCCTTGTGCTAAAATAACTTGATCTTTTATAGTGTGTTAGAAATAGACGCAGGCCTCCCATCCATCATTATGTCAGGTATCAACATTGGAAAAAAAACATGGTAAAATATGCTCCACCGACAGGAAGTGATGAAATGAAAATCAACAATAAAGCAAAAGCCATCTGCAAGAGCCCCGTCCCCAGACCCCTTTTTTATGTATCCTGTGGTATAAAGCAACACATACTGGTTGGGCTGGTGAACACGAACAGGCTGACTGCCGTTTACTGACGTCACCTTACAAGATTTCTGGGTTTTGAAGTTCAAATAGTTTTCAGGGACATCTCGTTGCCATTTGGAGACACTAGTGTGCAAAGCTTGTTGGTTCAGCTTGAAAGAATCTTCTCTCCTGACAGGCCTGGCAGACGATGTGAGGGTTGATGAAACCTTGCTGTATGAGTCAGAGCAACAGTCTGACACTGAAGACTCATCATGCTTGCTGTCATTCAGAAGTAGCAGTTTGTTATTGCTTTTTACAGACAAGCAGCGGGATGGGTGGCAGGCTGCCTGAGCAGACAACGTCCTTGTGTACCATTTACACAACCTAGTAAGTCCATACAACATAGGACTACAACTAGTGATACGTGCACGTTTGTTAGCATTCACAAGTAGAAGTAGGAATTAATACTGAAATAATCACAGTTATGTCTAAAAGGCAAACATACAAGAATCCACTGTAGCCACAAAGAGTCGCTGTCCATACTGACATGCATGGGATGACAGTTGTAATGATGTAATGAAAAACTGAAGAGGAGAAGACGTCTGAACATTTCCTGTCTCGGTAACAAAAATGAATGTTCTGTCTTTCAGGGGTTTCCACCCTCACAAATGACCCAGGCTTTGTTTCGGCGACTTAGCGAGCATCCACAGAGGACAGGCTATAAACTCTTGTGACACATGAGGAACTGCAGCCATCCGTGAGTAATGTTAAGGTTCACGAAATGCCTCGGAGACTGCAAATAAAACCGTGCCATCAAAGGCTTGTCACAACTGTACGTTCACAGCTACATTCTTGGATTTTTTGGGGGCAGGGGTTGTTAGTAATTTAAGGACTGCCTTGGGATCAGAGAGCGCATCAACTCACTCCTGCAGCAACATTTAGAAAAATGTTCTGGGCTGGATTATTTTAAAAGGCTGAAACAAAGTCTTGCGTGATAATAAAAAAGCATAAGCTTTCAGAAGAAAAATATGACACCAAGATTGATTTGTCTTTGTTTGTGAGAACAACAGCAGTTTAAAGAAGGGGCCACTGGCTCTGTGAGAGCCCAGAACCCCCTCCCTTTGCCCACCCAGTGCCCCTGTGCACCCATGGGGGAGGGACCACACACACCGTCTGAGTTTTACTCCTGCAGCCTGGCACAGAGGGCAGGGGGAGGAGAGACACAGATGAGGGCTGAAAGCCTGCGCAATGTTGTTAGCCAGACCCTCCTAGAAACACAAGAGCTAATGAATGCAGCCAGAAGTCAGTGTGTGGCTCAGCAGCTGCTGCTACACAGCACAGACTACCCCACTATAGCTGCTCTGAAGAAGAAAATAAAAGGAAAAAATAGGCAGGAATGGCTCACCAAGTACAACAAATGAACAGGGATTTGTCTTATAATGAGAACATCATTCCACATATCCAGTCAGGAAAATGTCTCCAAATAGCGATGTGTGTGTTCCTGTGTTTCCTGCTCTGTGTGTGAGTGATGTAACAGCCTTTCTACCGTGGGCAGGAATGACTCCGGACTGCTCCAAGCACATTCACATTAATTAAGTTGATGCATCGTGGCAACTCACATGTGAACAGACAAGTATAATCACATAGCCGCAGTAGAGCAAGCTGTTAGTGAGCACACAAGATCGCCAAACAGAAGGCAATATACAGTAGCTCTTTGTTGAGGAGCGTATGAACGCTTGTGTTCATATGGATGACTCCGCTGATGTCGTGCTCTGTAGGTCTAACATGAACTGCACTCAGGGCAGCACTTGACCCTTTCACTTTGTCCCTTTGTGGTCTCAGTTTAAAGGATCACTGCTTCAGTGGCCTATAATGGTGGAGGTATTCCTGTGCAGATTTATGGGCCTTACACTGCTTTGTGTGGAAACTACGATAATGTGATCATTAAAAAGCAGCTATTTAAAATCATGTTGTTGATCATCACAGCATGCTACCACCACTGAACTGATTAGACCTGTAGCTGAGTACAGAATGAGCTCCTCTGCTTGCTTGGCTGTATACTGTATATGTGATTAGTGATTGTTTCTCAACATTTTATTGGGTGTAATTATCTTATGAAAGCCTCTATAACTGTCCACAAACTATGATCTCTTTATCATTATAAATGTTTTTAAAATATATCAGGTTTTTTTCAGCATCAACCAGCTGTACCAATAATGTTAATACATATTTTAATATTTTGGTGACATACAAAAGATCATTTATCACATTATTCAAATAGTACAGTATATAATCATTTATATTTCAGATGAATTACTGTATATTAAGATACTCTGAGCAAATGTCACGTAATTCTGCGATTTTTAATGCTTTTTAATAGCTTAGCAATCAGCGGCTAAGTTTGGACCTGCGTGTACAGTAATGTAAATAACAGATTTATGAGTGCATCATGTCATCATCTGAGTGGGCGTACCTCTGTATTATCAGAGACCTATCAAATAGCACCATGTCCCACCATGTCCTACTTTTTCCAACTTGTCTCAAACTACAACACATTTAAGGAGACTAAATTACTGGGAGGATAACTTGGGGGTTGCGATTTTCTCCTTTGAACTGCCCTCTGCTATCCACAATGTTGACGGGACCCAAACAGTTACTTAGTGGACTACAGAAAGAACTGTGCCTTAGACTGCACTACGTGTACAGACATACTCCAGACAAGGATACTCACACTGGAGAAGTCTTTTGAACTCCACACAACACTCTGCCAATGTCAGAAAATAGTGAAAAAAGCCTGTGACAATTTCCCAGAACACAAGTTGACATATTCAAATTGCTTATTTTGCCCAAAATATTCACTTTACTATCATAGAAAACAAAGAAAATCAGCAAATCTCCACATTGGACAAACTCGAACAGGTACATTTTTGTCTTTTTTTGCTTGAAAAATAACGTTAACAATAAATCGATAATCAAAATAATTGCATGTGAATTTTCTGTCAGTCCACTAATTAATCAACTAATTGTTTCAGCTCTGCAGTATTCTATTACTCATCAAATCTGAAATTGTGATAAGTGATTGGTGCTTGCTCCTCTTGCTTGCTCGCTGTGTCTGTGCGATTGGATGAGTGGTTTGGACTGGCTGCCATCTGACCCCCGGTTCAGCTGATAGTAGTGACCTCAGTCCGCTGATACACTTTACGTAAGAATCACATTCAACCTTTGTTGTTCATGCAGCCTGAGGACACTTTTACATCACTGCTTTCGTGTTCTTGCAGCCGCTCTGCTGCGGATTATTCCTGCCCCAACAATGACATTTTGGTCAAGTGACCCAAGAGTCAGGAGTTCATTGCTGCTCAGCTGGCTGTATTAATCAACTACTATCCTATTATCATATTATTTCATTGAGACGTTGAGGTGTGAAACCCTGAATGGGATCAAATCTGCATCATACAGTCAGATTTTGACCAAGGTGACTAACTCACTTCACTGGTATTAGATTTGCATTAGCAGTGTGCTTATCCTGCTGTGTACTTTAATATTTCCCCACTCCACTGAGACTCGGCTTCAAAGGCTCGCGTCCTGCCTCAGTCCAAGCTGGATTACTCATCAGCCCCTACACACAGACGTGGGCAGTGACATCGAGCATGACTCACGTGGCTCCCAAGAATGTTCATTTTAACTCTGCACTGGCTAGAAGAGATGGAAGTAGTCTTAGTTGTGTCCATTGGACCCCAAAACTTGGGGGAAGATGTAAGACATTTATGGCACACAAAGGGCTCCTGAGTGAGTCAGTCTCAGTGAGAGTATCATCTTAATCCTCACACATGTACAGTAGCCTACCTTTTATCCCCGACCTTTATCTATTTTATTGATGAATGTTCTTGCTGGGAACCACATATTGATCCGTATTCATCCGCATCACCGAGAGCTGCACAGTTCAACCAGTTCATGTGTCGTTGGCCAGTTAACAGCACCGCTGGAGCACTTGGGGGTTGCAGTCTTGCTAAAGAGCACCTCAGAGTCAGGAGAGACAGGTGAAGGATTTAAAATGTTTGTCACCTAGGGATTTAAACCAGCAGCCTACCAGTCAAATGTATATTTTCAGAGACTTTATAGGACTTCATGATTACTATAATCTACAGATTCATCATTTGTTCTATCCATTCCAAACAAACGGTTGCTTTTATTGCAAAATACTTGTCTTAAAACACATCATGTCCTCTTCGGTGTCCCACAAGACATTTCCCTAGGACGTTTGCTACGAATGTAAAAACTTATATCCACTAGCTACAAGTTGAATCACTGTCGTGGTACATCACTAGCCAAAATAGATATTTATTCATATGAAACTGTTGCAGGTTATCAGTTCAGCCATCAAACTGTGTCGTCCTTTGTGCTTTTTGAAATAAGAGCCCTTTGTCTCCTGAAGGAGGATGACAGGAAACAAGATATCAGACCTTAGGAAGACTTGAGAGAAAAATGTTGAGAAAGAGAGAGAACATTTACGATAACATGTGACAAGATAGGCCGTGAAAGCGCTGCTGTCAATCACATTACAAGCAGCAGTTCTGTTGCACACAGGCTTCTATGTCTATTTTTTCCCCTTACGCACACAAAAAACATGCAACATTTGTATATTAAACATAAAAATATGACATTAAACAGGTATAGATACAACATAACATTTAATGAATTTGAATTAACTGAAGCTTAAAAAGTAATTACATACGCCACACCCGGACCTTCAAGACCGAGCCTGGTGTGAGATTGATATTTAAGGTGTGTCATATTTAAAGAAGTGTTATGGATACCCATTTCTTCCTGTGGTCCATATCTGAATATGTGATGTTGATTTGCTCTCTTTTTGAGTAAGGGGTTTTTGATTCACTGGTATAGTTCATATCATGTTCTTTTTGATTATTTGCGCAGCTAAACTTAAGCAACTTGTTTTGTCTTGTTCTGATGTTTATATAACTGCTGTGTTCAAAGTTTCCTGTGATGTGTCAGCCAGGTGTGTAGTGTTGGACTGTGACAGGTTGCATGGTTAGAGGGGACAAGCCGTGACGGACACTCTCTCCTGGCTGGGAGGGAGACGTCTATGCCGCCTATGTGCAGCCGTTTACGTCACGTGGCAAGGAGGCCATTGCCTTGGCGAGGTCCATGACGCCCAGGAATGCTAACGTCTTCAGGCAGCCTGTCATATAAATCCCACATCCTGTTCAGCCTCTGGAAGTTTGATGGCCCTGACTTCTCAGACGTCAACGGCCTACTTTGGGAGCTCACCTATCCTTCACCTTCAGCCGTGACGCATGCAGAGACGCTCTGATTGAGCCAGAGTTAATTGAATTCGGTGAGCAAAGGTCTGACATTGGGGAAGAGGGAGGAGAGGAAGGCACGATCCAGCAGGGATGAAGATGATGAGTTTGCCTTTGGGGTGAGGGCTTGATTCAGTAGAGCATATGAGCCGTTTTCAGTGGGTTTCATCAGAGCTGGCTGCATGAGTTTGGGCAGAGACATTTACCAATACACAGGATCTTATGTAAATGCTCCTTGTGCTGCACAGGGCGAGTGGCTGTGGAGAAACCTGGGTTGAATGTTAGAAGAAAGGGGAGTCCAGTGTTATCATGTTTTGTTTATCTGTAGCCAACATTTTAAAGGGTCAATGACAGAAAAACATAATTTCTTAACTGCCTAGCGGTACCTATCTCCGTGCAGATGGTTTTGGTTTTATTTGTCCAGGTTTTGAGATATCGTCGCTGAGATTTCTGCCTCCACAGCAATACAAAAATCATTTCACTGAAACTGAAAGTATATCTCTTGTTGTTTAAGCCATTTTAGGCCCCAAATACACGCATTTCCCCAGCCCATTTTGCCTAGAAACCAACCAGTATTTTGATTTCATTTATTACAGCTATTAAACTAGATCCTGACACATCTTCCTCTATAAGACAGGGTCTCGAGACTATGTAAACAGCTGATATCTCCAGTAATCAATATGTTGTTCATGATGATTAAAAATATGCATTTTACTGCTGTCTTTGTCATGTCTATTTCTTCTTCTAATGTTGTCAGGGTAGTACAGGTCTATCCGCTGCACTCTGGTTGTTTATCATTGTACTAATTAGAGAAATGAGGCCTGCTCTGCTGTTCTGTTCCTTGTACGTCTGGTGTTTTGACGCGTTTAACAAATGTCCTTTTTGGAAAAACAAAGACTTTTTGTGACCATCAGTGCAAGGTGAAGAAGAAGCCCATGAATTTGTGAGTCTGCCTCTAACCTGTTCTGTGTCCGTCGTCTGTTGTTTATCTGTACAGTCGTCCCAGAACCTGAGCAGGCAGAGGAACAGAGGAAGTGACAGGATGAGGACGATTAGCCCCACCTCCACCCACCCCTCTGCATGTGCACACAGACACACACTGACTCATACTTCCGCCTCACATGGGGAACAACACAGCCTCTCACTAAATCACTGTGTGTGCGTGTGTGTGTGTGTGTGTGTGTGTGTGTGTGTATTTGGTGTTTACAGATATGAGGCCTCTAAGGATAACTGGGATTCAGAGGCAGTGATGTGTGAGGGCCGAGATCAGATGAGGTCATCAGGGATGGCGAGCTTAGAGGAGTTTGTCCCGAGCCACAGCTCTGCGAGGAAGTCAGCTGTGTGTGTGTGTGTGTGTGTGTGTGTGTGTGTGTGTGTGTGTGTGTGTGTGTGTGTGTGTGTGTGTGTTTTTGAGAGAGGTATAACGAGAGAGGGAGGGAGAGGATGCTCTTAGTTAGAGCATATGTCAGGATGTTGACATTGAGGCAACAAGATTTGTCAAAAATGTAGCATACAAAAACACACAAAATCAAATACAGAAATCCTGAGATAAATCTGGTAGTTTGAGAGGGTGGAGAGGTGCGTTTAATCTGCTTTTTTCCAATAAAGTCTTGCCTGTCTTTGACGAAGAATGAAAGTGTACGTGCTTCAGACCTTTAAGTTAAGAGTTAAAACACACAATTTGCATGCTGCTGTTAATAAGCTTTTGCATAGAGTGTAAACAAATGTTGGACACCTATTTATAGCACATAAGAGCACATAAGAATTCCCCCGTTCCGATCTGTCCCGACTCCGCAAGGCCTCATGTTTGCGGCTGTTCAGCTGTTCTCAGATTGGTTGTGTCCACTGGAACCATGTAAACATCAGCGCTCATAACCTTCCGGTGAATGGACAGAGAGGCTGCACGCAAACAAACATACGCATGGTCAGTGAGGATATTTTGGCAGGAGCTGGGTCAGTGTGGCAGACAGTTAGGGCTGCAGAGGCTGCAGGCAGCACGTCTTTGCCATAAGGGTCTCAAAAAATCCAGAAAATTGCTCTCATTCCTGAGGCAGATGCTCTCTTCTCTCTTGTTTGCTTTGAGTCCTAGAATTCGTCCATTTTGAGGGAGCAGGCCAGGGTAATGACAGGCCAGAGTGCAGGTTTTCTGAGGGCAGACTGTGGGAGTCTTAGGATAAACACACCAAGACTGTGTTTATTTAAACGTAAAAACGGGCGAGCTCTGCTGTGACTCAACTGCATGTGACTCTGCGCTGGGAAACTTCATCGTTTCAGTGACAGCAAAGCCTGCATGTATGTGTGTGAGTATGTGTGTGTGTTTGCAGGAGAAACCGGAGTGAGGAGCTTGTTACAGACTTGGGGTGATAACTTCTGTCATAACTTCTCATTGTGCTGGTGGGGGAGGGGAGTTATGTAACACGGACAAAATGATGCATGTTGCTGGCATGGCTGCGCATGTGGGGAGATCTGGGAAATCTGTGTGTGCGTGTGTGTGCGTGTGTGTGTGTGTGTGTGTGTTATGGCAGCAGATGACGTCAGCCTCCTCTGAACACCAATACTCCCTCCATAGCTGCCGTTGCTAGCTAGTTGCCAGAGGATGTTTTTGAGACTTGTTTGTGTGCATCTTTGACTGTTTTTCAGTCTGTCAAGGTGTGTGTGTGTGTGTGTGTGTGTGTGTGTGTGTGTGTCTGTGAGAGAGAGAGAGAGAAACAAAGCTGTAACTCTCTAACACACAAGAAACAGATGGAGTATGAGGCTTCAGGGTCACGACAAGATGTACAGAGAAGATATGGCATGGTGCATCATGGGAGATATAAAGTATATAGTGTATAGTGTGTAATGAGTCCACTGAGAATTGCATTGTAGTGAAGTTTCAGGACTCTATTTGATCAGTTTAGCCCAATAGGTGTAGATAAAGTAATGAATTCGGATTAAAAGTTAATGACACAAACGCTGCTGCAAAGTTGAGTCATATCACGATCAAATCAACTCAAGACAGAGGTCTAAAGAGCACAAATCATCTGTGCCCAAACTGCAGAAGCATCAGTTAAGCGAGCCTATGTAGCTTTTGCTGAACAGAGGCCATGTTGGCCACAAGTGACAATTACAGGTCAATGCTAAAATGTAGTGTAAAAGTTGCACACGTAGAGAAGAGTCAGAAAGTCAGAAAACTGACTCAGTAAAGTCAGTTACACAGCAATTAAAGTTTGCTAACATTAGCCACCAGAAGCTAATGGTCTTACCAGACTAAGTAAGGCTGTAGCAGCAGAAACCCTGAGTCTATTGAACTGACCAGGGGTGAGTTTTACTGTGTCTGAATTCAACTTTCATTTTTCATTTGTAACAGGACTAAGAGTGAATGGAATGGGCCCACAAGCAGGAAACAACAAACATGTCTTCTGGTGAGGTACGATGTGTTTACTTCTTGGGTATCAGTAGCTAACAAGCTAATGTGAGCTACTGTTTTGATTGTGTGTTTTGACGTCATAGAAGAGGACAATTGTGTTATTTCTTCTTTGAAAAGTTACATAGTCTCACAAATTAATGACAACATATGTCAAACACTGCGCCACATGTGGGTTTGATGGACATTTGCCACTTTGCTAAACACTGCCACCTAATGTGACAATATGTTTGCAATGTCATTAAGTTAGTTTTAAGTTAAAGTGGATGAATTATTGTGTAAAATTTACTCATGTATACGCTATTAAAATTGAAACAAAGTGTGGAGAAATTAGGAAGAGACTGTGTCTTTTGAAGCTTAATATGAAACTCAAAGCAGAGTGTTATTTAAAGTAATTGCAAACTGAGGACCTTTCCCCGAAACACTCCACATACACAAGCATGGGATTATCTACAGTATATTATTAAGCCACAAATGTCACAAACGATTTGTTGTAAAATGGCTTTTTGGAATTAAAAACCTTAAGCATTCTCTGCCGCCTCCCTCTCCACTGACCTTCGCCCCATCTCTAGCCTTTTCTCTCCATCCCTGTCTCACTCCTCTTACTTCCCAGCCTGCTTCATCTCATCCTCCTCTCCTTCGTTCACCCTCACTCTGCCGATTGTTTGCATCTACTCATGAAAGAGAATTTTCCGGTTTTCTCATTTCATTTAAGCTCAGCCCGCACTAACCCATTGTGCTCTGATGTTCCTCTCAGGCAAGAGGTCTAAATCAGGCAGGGAAGACGGGGGAGGGATGGAAGGATCGGAGGGAGGGAGGGAGGATGGCAGGGATTTGAAGGAGGGAAGGAAGGAGGGTGGGGGTGGGGAAGGAGGGGGAGGGAGGATAAGAAGGAAGGGTTAGAAGAGGGGAAAGGCAGAGAGTAAAGCAAATGTGTGAGAGCTGTGAGGGAGAGGTGTAAAGGAAGTACACGGGGAAATAAGCAGAGACATCACGGCGCCTGAGCACACTCAGCAGCCAGCCATATGCTCATAATGTGGGACTCAAATCTGACCCATGACCTTTCCTGCTTGCCATCTTCCATCTCCCTCTCTCCTGCCTCTCTTTGTCTCCTGAAAATAAACACGTCTCTTGTAACGTGACAATTTTCCTTACACAACATATCTCTCTCATTTTTGTCATTACATTTCGTTTTCACTCCCTACTACTAGTTGCTTGTAAATCTTCTGCTGGATAAGAGCTGCAGCTGAGGGTCATTTTAACCACTTAATTAAATGTGGATAAAAATCCAAAATCCCCTCCTTTTTATCATTTGACGTCTAGCACACAGATGATATCACAGACTGTCTCACTGTGCAGCGACTTAGCCCACTTTGTAGCCCAGCATGGCAATAAAGCTGCAATGCTTATAAGGTTTAAACCCACCAGAGCTACTTACACTGATACAAGTTCATGCATTTGAATGCACAGGAGTGGAGCATGCTAATATTAATACTAGACTGTGCATACATAGAGATAGGAGCTGCATTTGATGTAGGCTGGTTCCTTTAAAGTGGTTTTAACAGGTTTCCAGCAGTTTTACAGAAAATAAAGAACACAGTCTGTGGATTAAACAACACTTGTTAAAGCATGGGTTGAAAACAGAAATATTACAGAGACACAGAGTCAGAGACAGATGTGTGTATTATAACAGCACTGCAGTTTGCAGGAAGTGGAAGTACAGGATTGAGGGTAAGTAAAAAAAAAACAACAAAAAAAACAAATTAAATGAATGGCTCATAGGGTGGCACACATCTGTACATAGACAAGATTTTGTGGTAAAATACACTACATGGCCAAAAGTATGTGGACCAAACGTTGCACGTGTCGGATTGATGAACATTTAATTCCAAAACTATGCCAATATTCTCCTATAACCGCCTCCACTCTTTAGAACCAGGATACAGAGATTTGCTTTGTGCATTCACCCACGGGAGCATTAGTGAGGTCGGCCACAGATTGTGGGCAATGACGCCTCGCTCGCAGTCAGCGTCCCAGTTCATCTCAAAGGTGTTAGATGGGGTTGAGGTCAGGGCTCTTCCACACCAAACTGGGAAACACATTTCTTTATTAACCTCACTTTGTCCATTAGGGCATTGTCATGTTGAAACAGGAAAGGGCCCTCCCCTAAATGTTGCCACAAAGCTGGAAGCACACTGCTTTCTAAAATATCATGGCATGCTGTAACATTAAGAATTCCATTAGGTGTTCCCAGACCTGATTGCAATTTTGGAGGCAGTTGTTCTGCATTGTTTCTGACCATTTTGGGCCTTTTTTTTTTCCTGTTCACACTCAATTTAACAACCTATTTCAGCCAATTCTTTGTGTTTGTGTTTCATCTTTCTCACTTTTCATCTGCACATTTTTTTCTGCTGTGAATTCTGTCGCCGAGGGTGTCTCTTAGCGGCTTCTTTTCACACTTTCAACCATGCCAATAATTTGAATCCCAGTCTAGGTTCCTGTTTTCACTTACCATGTTTTCCAGTAAATGCATTTTTTCTGTCTTCCACTGCCTCTTTGTGAAAGTGTACATGTTAAATCTGAAGGGAATAACAAAATACATACTTCTACTGAAATAATAAAACTTTGTTGAATTCAAAATACAGCAAGAGAATATACCTCAGTTGTTTGGATTCACAACTGAACTTGACTGCAATGTTCAGATGATTTAATTACTGATACCTTTACAGTTTTTAAAGTCATTAACAAGAAAGGAAAAAGAAAAACCCTTCTAAAAACCTCTCTCACAGGCACACCTGGTGGCAAAAGGCATGAAATCTGTGGCGACAGTAACAAATCTCAAGAGCAGCATTTCAACAAATCAAAATCTTTAATACAGCTTTAAAGGGTCATACCAAAAAAAACACATCTTGTCACTCACCCCCTGTGGTTTGTGGTATCTATACATGCATGCATGGAGATTTCTGCCACCACCTCAATACAATAGAGGAGAATGGAATTTACTTTGAGCTGAAACATTTAAAAAATGATTGATCTCTGTCCAGAAACGGTGTACCCTTTACTCTGGATAATCTACAGAGCTCACTGTAAACAGTTCATCTACTTTCTACTGAAGAAATAGTCCCTGTGAAAGCATCTGACAGTGTGCTCTGTGGATTATCCAGCCTATCAGGGACACTGATTCTGGAAAGACATTCTGCTGTGGATTCTTTAGATGTAATTATTTCAGTATGGTTTTTTTTTTGCAATTTGGGTGAACCAACCCTTCAAGGACAACATTTACACAAACCAGGTATCAAACCCAGTTTAATGCAGCTTTAAATATCAAGTTCAAGTTGAAATGGTCGTCTTTTGCGGGGCCATAATATTCAGCTCATGAGGAAGTAGTTGATGTTAGCTGGGGGGACAGTTGCCATGCTGACACGCGGTGTAGTTCAACACCTCCTAGACAGCCTGCAGGGCATCAAACCCCCTCTGCTGGGGTGACTCGCTTGCCACCATATGGCGCCATGCTGCTGTGACCCCACCTGTCTGTTCCTTCACTGGTCAGCACCTGACACAGGTAGAAATAAATCTCAGCAAATCGTTAGCCTATCCAAACGGCCTCAGATGCTTTCTCAATACAAAAACAAGTTTTATCACCGAGTGCACAGAGCACTTTTCACTTCTAATTGGATTAGTGTGATATTTTGTCATCTCATGAGGGGGTCGCCACTCACACTCTGCTTTCCTTGAGACAGGCATCCCGGTGACTTGCTAATTGCGTCATCTCCGCCTGTGTGAATTTAAAAACTCTCTGAATGAGCACATTGTTTGCTGCAGGCCACATTTTGTTTGATGAGTCTAATCCCTCGTCATCCCATGTCTAAAGAAACAAAAGGTGAAACACTCGGCTGCCAAGGATCAGCGAGTGTGTGATGGTGCACATAAACCCATCTCTCCCAATCCCACACAGGCTCCTAATCTCAGAAGATCAAGCGTAACCGGACTGGAAGTGTGTCTGGGCGGGAGCCAGTGTGATGCTTTCGGTTCTGTTGACTCACACCGTGATCACTCCTGCCTCACAACAACCACAGTATGTCATGCTTCTGTAACCTTTTGTTGCTTTTGGCTCAAACATGCCTCTTATTTTTACTCAAAGGCCAAATGTTTTACGATCTTACATGCACAACCTGCATTTTTCGTCATCTGCATTGTTTTTAACGTTTTTTCCCCTAATGAGATTCTGACTAATAGCAGATTTTAAAAAGCACATCTGAAGACTAAACACAGATGTTTTTGCAGTAACGGAGAGTAACGTGTCAGGTTCGTGTGCAACCATGCGTGGCTTTTACAGTAAACATCTGTGTGAAGGCTTTTGCATGCACTTATGCTTCATGTATGATAAACATAAGCCAAACTGTTCATTTATTTTCACAGTACAGTGAGACATCAATCAAAGCTGAGTAGGCAGTACAATTAACTGAGCACAGGCAGGAGCAAGGGAGCGTTAACATGAGCCCATTTTTAATCAGGTACTGTGAGTAATGTTGTTTTTTTCATTTTTACCGTGAAGATTTAATTTCAAAGCCACATGCTCCTATTTACCAAACATTAAACTTACTTAACTACTATACAGTACTTGTTAGAAACTTTTTTTTTATATTACCTATATTCACATTTTTGGTTATTATTTGGTGAAGGTGCAATTTAATGGAACCAAATTATATAATGGTCTGCTATAGCTTTCATTAGGCACTAAATTCATGTGCAAAATTCACTTTTTTTTTTACCTGACTTGTACCTTACCTGACTCAGTAGGAATGGAAAATACAGTTTTGAAATGCATTGGGATTTTGCAGGTTCTCTAGGTAACAATGCACACATTGAACTGTATTCATGTTAATTGATGTCTTGACCTGTCACTAGGCCCTGCAGTGGGTCATAACTCTACTGAGCCCTCTGACAGGTGACACCATTCTCCAGCCCTGACCTAACGCACATTTAAAATGCCTTTGAATCCTACTCTCACCCAAGCAAACTACTACTTATATCGTCATTGTATCTGCTTAGGCAACCTACATTGGCTTGCCCTACTGGCTGGCTTGATATGCAGTTTAATCTGAATGCCATGGCCCTGCTTGTGACACTTTTCCACACATGAATCATGTCCCTTGACCTGTCTTACAAAAGCGGTTTCGATATGAATTTCAGTGTGACCGTAAGAATAGAGGCAAGACTACAGGGTCGTGAAGGTGGGCACACTCTTAATACGCAGTGTTAGAAGGCTCAACAGTGTGCTCCAGTGATCCAGAACCTGACAATAAACACAGCACCTCTGTTAGAAGCTTTTACAGTAAAGGACTCTGCTCTCACTTTTTAGGCCAACACAATTGTTCTGTGAGGCTCAGCTGCCAGAGCATGTCATCATGTATAGGCTGTAGTCCTCTTTACGGAAATGTATGGATTTCACCATTAAGCCTGTGTGTGTATAATTTGCATCATCTTGGATTAAAACCTCCTGCTGTGTAACTGCCAGAGCACCTGTAGTCAGGTAGTGAGTGAGACCTGGGCTGGCAGCAGATCCCATGGGCCAAATTACATAATTTGATGTTGAAACATGCTGGTTAGGCAAATTCTTTTTTATTAAATTTCATGGAGATTACGTTTTTGATCTTATTCACTGCGTTACGTTTCAGTCTATTCACCTGTGGCAGCTTTGAAGTTGGAGAAAGATTTAAAAGCAAGCCAGGTATAGGCTAACAGGGTCCCGCTATAAGCCTGTGACAAAAAAGACACTGAGACGCGTTCTGTCTCTCCTGATCCACGGGGACTGGGAAAGTAGGCCAGGCTCGGTGTCAGACTGCTGCGAGGATCAGGACGCTGAAGTTGTTGACTTGTAATCAAAGTTCCTTTTCACACTTCGGATGTCAAGAATCTCACACACAGAGAGAGAGAGAGAGATTTAAAATATTCCTCACACACACACACGTAGGTCATATTTTTAGCAGTGAGGCTTTCCAGCTGAACACTGCGTCACACAGTGTCATCCAGAAGCACCCAGCTTTTTAATAAATCATCTTTTCTGGTGATGGAAGTTGAACTATTCACCTGCCTACCCCATCAAACACACACATAGAGAGAAACATGAGAAGAAGCAGCACAGAAAATCCTATAGGAGGCCATTAGACACTGATATTATAAACTCACTTACACATGAGTCACTACAGGAATATTATGGTGATGCAACTGGAGACAAAATTTCTCATTTTAGGATGTCAGCTCTGGTTCCTGAATGTAAAAGGAATATTTTGGGTATTGCTCATGGAGGATGAGTATCTGCTCTGAAAGATTTACTTGCACACATTTCAGTCTCCTCTCATCTTGTGGAAACGAGCTTGTTCCTGTACATCAAACAAACCCTACTAGAGAAGACAGCGACTCATCATTTCGAAGTGATTATGCCAATAAACTGAACTCATGCCGTGGGTTAATAGACAGCCATTTGACTAATTTGCAATTAGGAAGCTTTTTGTGTGTTGACAAACTGTGTGTTAAGCTCCAGCGCACATGATGACCCTGAGAGAGACAGAGGCACCAAAAACAGCCAGGAGACACTGAGGCTCGTCACGTGTTGTTTGTCCCTCTCGGACTCCTGCCCGAGTCCATCGCGAGTTATAATCAGACGGCGAATCACGGGAGCAACCCACGATGCCGACGCGCGCCATGCAAGCGCACACCCAGTCCGGCGGTGCCTGGGATTGGGTGGAGGGAGTGGTGGCTGCGGACGGAGTCACAGGATTGGTAGAGTTCAGCGCCAAACTTGTTGACTCATAACTGAGCAGCCCCTCTCCATCCTTCACGGCGCGGAGCTGTCCAGGGCCAGTGGTGCTGAAACTGCCAGCTTCCGACGCGCCGTTGGAATAATTCCGTCTTTTTTTCCGGTTTGATTGCTCCCACCGAGCCTTTGAAAGTCACATGCTCTTGTGCAACACATCCAGACGTTTGGTTTAAGCGTCACTTGACGGATATTTATCCACCGTCACCGCTCTATCCAAGAGCGCACCAAGCCTTCAACTTCTTAGCCGATCAAATAGAGGACTCTCCGAGGCGCAGCCATGGCTTTCATGGTAAAACACGTGGTGGGAGGACAGCTGAAGAACCTGACAGGCGGACTGACAGAGGAGAAATCCGAAGGGGAGAAAACAGACGCCGCCGCGCAGGGGATGACTCAAGAGGAATTTGAACAATATCAGCAACAGTTAGAGGAGGAAAAGTAAGGCAATGATTGAAGCTTGTGATTGTGCCCTTGTAATGAAAACCTGCAGTATGTGTCGGGAAAGCATGGCATATTCAAACAGTGCGTTTTTGTGTGTTAATAGCGGAGCGCTCCCAGTGAGCCGCGCGCCTTTTTACGCATCAATGCAATAACATGAGCGCTCCACACACAGCTGCTCCTCTCGCCCAGGGAGCTCTCGGTCTCTTATCTTCGGCAAATTGTGTAGCGCCGTTTTTAATTTGGGATTCCTGGAATAATTCTTCCACGGAAATGTCTACAGGGATTTCGTGCCTGGGGCATGTTCCTATTGCTGTGCGTGCGACTGAATAATGAATCAGAGTGTGTGGTAAATAAAGTGGGTAAAGTCAATCCTCTATTTGGATATTATCAGAGGGCAAACAATCAACAAAATAAACTAATATGAATTAATTTGAGCTTTTTCCTCCTTAGCCTACTACTACTCACGATGGTTGCGATTCATTTACATTATAAAAATGTATCGCAGCCTTGAATTTAGAATGGTGTGGCCTCTAATATCTCTAATTTGGTTTTTAGTTACATTTTTTAAATATGTATTTACAGCTGTGGTTCCAGCTGTGCACCTTTTAATTCTTCTGTCATGTTTGCTTCTATCATTAAAATCTTTGCCCCGTGTCTCACCTGCAAAAGTGAATTCTTTACATGTTCTTTTTTCCCCTAATCTACATGTTTGTTATGGTGTTTATCTCCTGAGCGCACTGGAGGACACTATAAGTTAACAGCAAGGTCATTTGGCAAACAGAGTTCACCCGGCAGACAGCAACTCACCATTGATTAGTGTGATGCTTCCCTTAGAGCAGGACTCCACAGTCTATATCAGATGTTCACTGCCCTAGTCATAGAATAAGATACCGACTCAGACTAGAGTTTTACAGAAAAATGGTAAATTCTGATTATATATATCAGTTGTTACACAAATTGCAGGCTTCTAAAGCAGCACTGCATGCTCTTTGCTGGGAGGAGCATATATCATAAGGACAGAATTATCCCATTGTTTCCAAATCTCTGGCTCATTCCCATCAGCACAAACATGTGATGAACACCTTTATCCAAAGTGCCTCACATTACCATGTGCAGACATTTTAAGCATGAGTGGGAAGTGAAGCCCTAACTCTTGCAGCATTAACGCTCAGCTCAGCCCACTGAGCTCTCCAGGAGGCATGGTGAGATGCTTAACGCTCTGCCGTCATAATGTGACCTTCAGTGGAACTGAGTTATTAGTCGGAGGTGCTAAACATGAGCATAGATCATGGAGAAGCTCATCTTGCTCAGATTAAAGAAGAATAAGGTTGGGGGGTGGGGCTGGGGGTTGCTCACACTGACATGTCACATGTAAACATTTTATCACCCTCAGCACCCGAGCCACAGTGACAACCCTGGTCATCTGATGGCCTTGAGAGACACAAAGCTCTGCTCATTGGCTGCAAGTGAGCGCTGCACGGGCCCATGTGCCATTTGGTGTTCGGCCTGCTCGTGTTAACACAAAGTGAACCCAGGCTCACACGGACGGCACTGTGAATGCTGCATCTCCAGATAAAACGACCTTCCCCTGACACACTGGGTACAAACACTTTGCAAACCATGCCCATGGTCCTCCAGTGCCCCCCCCTTCCGCCTTTAGATTATGCGGCTGATTTGATCCTTCTAGGTGTACAATGCAACCTCTGCCACTGTAGCTTTGAAGAATATCACCTATGGTGTTTATTTTGTTATAAGCACCTACTGTGTTTCACTGACTGTAATAAAATATGGCCTTTTGTCACTGTATTCATGCTATGTTTGGCCTCAGGCCATACAAGCAAGTTTGTTAAGCATCATGTCATGTTGTTGACTCACGATGTTAGGGGCATTTCAGCAAATTTAACAATTTACGAGGGGCAATTATGAACTACACTGAAGCCATAAATATTCCAGCGAGTGGAGAGAGCATTGCCAGCAGCCTATTGCCTGCCCTCTGCTGGAGGCATCACATACTGTAGGCTGGATTGGAGTGAGTTTTAAGAGACAAATGATAACAGGCTAACAGATAAATATTGGACATCTCGAAACATTTGGTCTCTCCAAGACAGATGTTTGGAATTTTAGAAATGCCGCAATACCTCCCTTGTATGCAGAGTCTGACTTAAGGTGATTATGAAGACGGTTGAAGGGTCATCTTTCATTTCGGGTCATTTCTGATGGTTTGCCTTAAACTGCCCATTTTCAAAGACAGCTACGGAGCACTTTTGAGGGTTTCCAGCCTTGAAAGCTGAAAAAACCCAAAACGTCAGGCTTTTAAGTGCAGCCAGGGAGGCAGACTTCAATGCTGCCCAGCTAAAGTGAGGTAAATCCAGCATATGTATGGGATGGGTTGACAGTTGTGAAAGTGGGGGAGTGGTAGTGAGTCTGCAGTTAGTAGGTTACCATCCACATCCCAAGAGGACTAAAATCACTCAGGGGAGCGCTGGACTGACAGGATGCTGCATCTGGGGCTCCTAAACATAAGCAAAACACCTCCTCCTGCTTTTTCCCCCACGGCATCACCGCCGCTGCTCCACCTTCTGCTGGCTAAGCTCCATAGGCCTCCAAGGTCCAGATCCAGCAGGAACATTGAGCAGAGATGCAACTGCACATGGCATTAATGAACACTGATTTTCTTAATTTTCAGATAAAATGTGTGGTTTGTTTGTAATATGATGGGGACATTCCCCCTTAAACGTGTGGTGCTTGAAGTTAGCGTTGCTAATCCAAAGCTTCCCACAGGTCAAATTGTGTACGGTTGGTTAAAAAGACATTTCTTTCCAGCTTTGGTTGGAAACTGAGTTGATCTAAACTTGTATGTTGTTGTTGTATGTCACACTGAGAAAATTCTGCCAAAAAAAATATTTCTGCAACTTTCTTACAGACAAGAACGAGAAGCCAGTTTTGCCCAGAAGAAAGCTGAGAGAGCCACAGTTAGAAGTCATTTCCGGGACAAATACAGACTTCCAAAGGTAAACTAATCCAGCTCTGCTTTTGTAAAGAAAAGTAAAGACAATGCATTTTTGGATTGTAGGGCTGGCCATGTCATGACACACATAAAAATGTCTCCAACAGGATCACTACCTTTGTAAAACCCACAAATTCTTGCAGCCGAGTACCATATTTCAATAAACTCCAGTGGGATTTGGACCTTTTGTTCTAAACATGTTGTCCTTCTTTCTCCTGTCCTGTTTGGTGTGTGAATATGGACATGCATGCCTGTGTGTATCTACCTCAGAACGAGCTGGATGAGACCCAGATCCAGCAGGCAGGGGATGACGTGGTGTTGCCCACAGAGCTTGCCAAGATGATCGCTGAGGACAACCAGGAGGAAACGCACAAGCAGTCGGTGCTGGGCCAGCTGTCCAACATCCAGAACGTGGACATCGACCAGCTGAAAGACAAAGCCCAGGCCACACTGGAAGACCTCAAAAAGCAGACGGAGAATTGCAGTCTCATGTGATTTGGCCAACTCTAAGTCCCACAAGATTAGAGTTTTACTTGAACAAATATTTTTCAGAGGCAGAGCTGCTCTGGAGGTGGAAATATTCTTATTGCGTGAGTGGAATGTCAGTTGGCAGAGCTACATAATAACAGTTTTCCTAGACAGCCCCGCAGAAAAGAAAGTAAAAGATGAAGAAGCTGATATTATAAAATCTGGGGCTCGTCTTACTAACTGGAAAATAAGAACTTAGCCATATAGTGTCATATGCGATCTAGTTAGGTTAGATTTCCTGTTGACCTTCAGATATCCTCAAAATCATGAATGTCTTTCATAGTTTTATTGAAATTAGCCAACTTACACTCTGAAAAACTGTGGTTCTTTGGCTCCTCCCATTGAGGTTTAACCAATGAGATTCTTTCTGCCTTTAGAGCAACTCCCCCTCTGAGAAATATCTGTTTATTAAATCCTTCACTCCTTTCATTCCCTACCCTCCCTCCCTCCCTCTCTGCACCTCACGTGACCAGTGATAGCACAATATGATTCTGCGGCAGAGGTCTCAGGTGTGTGCGCAGGTTTTCATTGCTTCCAAACGCACAGCAGATGATTGAAAACACATGTACACGGGGCTGACACTGGCTTATGTGAGGAGGCCATATGCATGTTATGTTGAATTTTGGAATTTTGTTCATCTAGTTAAGAAAAAATAAAATGAAGGAGCTATTTGTGGTTGTTTATATTCCACGTACAAAAGCACAAAATCCTAGAAATGGGCAATATTCATTTAGAGCAACAAATTAGGCTGATTTTTGTCATAAGTAGCTTACTAATGTTGGCCCTGGCTGGTGCACTGATGAAAGGTCCCTGTGAGCTGCATTAATCTTAGTTTTAATCTTTTCCTATACATATCATTATTAAGGCTTTTTAAAAAAAAAAAAAACTTTTTTCCCTACTTCAGTGTGCCTTGGACATCTGTACAAGGTTGTCTTCTCTAGAGTTCCAACATCTGTAAGCTACTTTTTACGAAGACGGTTCTTTGTGTTTGTTTGTTTCTGCAGGAGATTTCTTACATTTAGTTTGATTAAAAGCAACAAATCATTTGTGAGCAGGCAGTAATTTAGTCTTACTTGAGGGCAGGATACATTTGCTGTCTTTTGTCTGTGTACAATAATCGCGCTCCCAAATTTAACCTAGCATCAATATTAGCTATATAGGGAGCAAATCTGTGTTTGTGCTGCATCCTGCTGAGGTTAAAAAAGGAAAAGCTGCTCAGATGAGAGAAATGTAAATGCTTTAGAAGATGTGTGCCAAAGCCTTTGTTAAAAAACACTTCGAGCAACATAAAGGAAATGGCACAAATATGTTGAACTGTGTAACTGCGGTGTGAGTATAAATCCACAAATATTTGTGTTGTATAGATGTAAATGTATCTGCTGTTTGCCCATATTATCAACAGCGGGCCGTTCTTCACTCTGTTTCCATCACCTCGCTGCGTCTTGTAGTGTCGTCGACAATCACCTAACCTTTGACCCTGTCCTCCATCTCATTGACCCCCGCGTCTCAGTGGTGCCGTTTTGTGCTGGTGGATTTGTGTTATTTAGCTGATGTGATACGTCAAGTGGTGTCTTTGTAGAAACCTCGTCCCGTGGCAGAGAGTGCTGGTCATAGTGTTACACAGCACACAGTCACTGTGGGCTTACTGCATAACTCGGTATTCTGTCTGTGTTGTTTTCTAGCCAAGCATAAGTGAAGGTGTGGGCGAATCAAGAGAGGATGTTGTTGATGTTGTGTTACATCCATATATGCTACATTTTGCCAGTGTTTGATTTCATGTAGCAGTGGCGCTGAGGGTGATGTCAGCTTTGATCTCATATCCGTCCCCACTTTGATTCCTGTGATGGTTTTACTGCCAAAACATGTTTTTCTTTGTGTACTTTATGACTATAAAAGTGTTTAATTTTACATGTACACACATTTCATTTTAGAGGAAATGTGGGCAAAAACATATTGACTGTTTTCTCTAAGATGAGTGGGAATTCCCTTGCTGTAGGTGCCACGCTACTGCTGAATGAAACCTGAGGCAACACTTAAACATTTTCAGTACAGTGGTTATTGTCATGCGATAGATGAACAGTACATTTGTAACATTTCAATAATATAAAGCAGTGGAAAAGTTGCAATAAGTCCTTTTTATAATAGAGCTACTAGAATCTGTCGTGTCTGATCATGAGACAATATTAGTGGGTGGAACAGAAGCCATAAAGCAAACTGTTTGCTTTGTATGAGTGTGTGTGACTTGTAATAATAATTCAATAACTCAATAATAATAATAATAATAATAATAATAATATACAAATGTAATTTTTTTGGTGTTGTCATCCTGTGGAACTGATTTTTCAGGAAATGGCTGCCATGACACGCAGTTTCTTCTCGTTTTCTGGCTATTTTTTCTTCGCAGTATCTCTATCATTCTGTCTCTAAAGGTATTTCAGTGATTTTTTTTGAGTTCTAACTGCAATAAACTGATTTTTAGGATAATGAACTTCCTTTTGTGTTTTGTGTGATTTACTGTACAGTATGTGTGGTGATTTGTCAGTAGTGTTACATTTGCAGCAACCGGAACAGCAGGTGGAGACAAATACAACTACAGAAGCATAGACTGAGACTGTGATTGACATGTCAGTGATGGGATGTTGTGATCAGTTAATATTAAAAGATAAATTATACAATTAAGCAATTCATATGGGGGAAAACGTCCTCATCCTCTGGCAACAGTGCAGTGATAGAATAAGTCAAATAATCCATATATACCAGTGTGTGCTAAAGGCCTACATAAAAAGAAATATCCATGCATGTCTGTACATGCACTCAGTGGCCACTTTATGAGGTCCAACCTGTACAATGTGTTAATTCAATTATATGCTTTAGCTTTGAGCTCATAGTTAGCGGTGGTGTTCTGCTGGGCTGCATTACATTGAGAGGTGTTTCTAATATTCAGACCTCCCCTTGTGTTTGTTAATAGGCAGGACAACATTTTAAAAACACCTCTCAATATAATGTAGTCCAGTACAACACCACCTTTAACTATGACCCCAGTAATAAACATATAATTGAATTTACATATTTCTGACAACGTCAACATAAACTGTACATTATAAACTTTGTAAGGGTAGAATTTATGGCAAAGCTGTAGTATTGAATTGCAATAGATTGTACATGTGTACCTTATAAAGTGGCCACTGATATGTATGTACTGTAGGTGGATATATAGCCCTATAAAATACTACTTTGTGGCACTTATAATGTTTAGACTGTAAGACAGAAGTGTATTCTACTTATTTTAGGAGCTGTCATTTGTCGTGTGTTTCTGTTATTTACACAGTACGTAGAGCCTTGTATATACACACATGTATGGGCCTACTTTAGGTCTAACGCTAACTCTGTGCATGATGTTTCAGATACTGAACTGCAGTTTTACCAGCAGCTATCCGTCCTATCGCTGTCTTGAACAGGTCTCAGGTCGGGCATCCATCTGGTTCTGTGGAGCTCGTGCAACGCGGGCACAGCCTCTTGGGGGATGGGGATGGGGTGGAGGGGTAGACCTGAAGCTGCTTTGCTAAAAAAAAAAAAAAAAAAAAAAGAAAGAAAGAAAAAGAAATGTTAGTTACCATTTCAATGGCAGAGAAGCCTGGGTCATTGGTAGTTTTCGAGTGTGGTGTGAAAGGGGATAGCTGTAAAATATATTGTTGCTGAAAGCCCTCTCTATTGATAGGCCGTAGTGCGTGGACAATATGCAGCCGGGAAAGACACTGGGCCACTGCATGGCCAATCTGACACAATTGGGGTGAAACGGGCCAGAAAATACTATTCTTTCCCATTCTCTTCTGTCAATCAGGGCTTAAAAACTCTGCAGAATGAGAGGGAGGACAGGGAGATGGGGGAAAGAGCGACAAACAGCGAGGACCGTTAAGTGAAAAGCCTCAGCGACGAGGCAGTCATCACAGAGGTTTGTCTAAAAAGGAACACATTTGTTTGTCCACGCTGAAAACTGAAGTTGTGAAGTTGCAGATGTGAGCTTTCTTGCAAAGGAGTGCGTTTTGCAAGCCCCCACCTCCCCCTTTCACTTACAAGAGGGGGGCCACACAGATCCTGGGTTTCATGCAAGGAAAATCATAAACATTTTCATCCAGCCTATCTCGTCATGTACTGAGAGGATTTGTGCGCAGAGCCGTGCTGCTGTAGGCCGGGAAATGGGTCCCACGGCTGACTCCTCAATGACGACCAATCGGTGGCCAGGATTGTAAATGAGAGAGAGAAGAGGGGGGTGGGGGGAGGAAAACTTTTCTTTCTTTTTTTCGACAGAAGGAGGGGTGTTGGGGGAAATGCTCGGCGGACCGTGAAGCGTAACAGCAAGAAGAGGGACAAAGGCGCACGTAGCGGGACAAAATGCGACTGATACAAGCCTCTTCCAACTAAAAACAAAACAAAAAATAAAAAACATCGGAATGCGCGGATGGATGTTAAAAGTGGAAGAGCTGGAAAGAGAAATCAAAACCAACAATGGCACGAAAGATGAGTTCAAGTGTACAAAGTGAGTTGTGTAGCCTACAATAACTGTGGTTAGAGTGCGCGTTCACTTGGGATAGCTCTGCGGCGCGTTTCGGTGTCTACCTCAGATCTGCACCGGTGGCATGGAGCAGACACAGGCTGCACTGATTTCTCACTTTTGAACGGATATGCTTCCCGGAATGACTGTTTCTGCGCTGTTTCTCTTTTTTTGCAGCCACGCGTGGCGATTTCCCTGACTCAGATCCTGTATTCCACTGTTGCAGAGCTCACCAGGAGGAGGCAAACTTAACTTTCGTGCAAGTTTGTGGATGATTTGTAAAGGACACGTGTGTATTTTCTTCGACTACGATGGTTGCAAAACGCATGTATGGAATATGAACTTCAATCTGTGAGATTCAATGCGTAAATTGTCCCGATCCTAATGTGCTGGTGGTGAAAGTGCACGTCACTGAGCTAGAACTCCATGCAAGCATGAAATGTTGGTGCAGCGCCCTAGCACTTCTCCCATGGGTGCTGGTGGCCTTAGATGCCCAGCTAATCTGCTGGCAGGCGCTCCTTCGGTGCCACGACGAGCCTGAGTGCGATCTCGCATACAGTCAATACTTAGCAGCTTGTGAAGGTAACATCAGAGGGACGAGGAGGCAGTGTCCGAGCCACTGCATCAACGCGCTGATAAGGCTGAATTACACCCGCAGCGGGCCAGACCTGGAGACCTGCGACTGCGCCCAGGACCTGGAGTGCCTCAGCGCCAAGCGAGCCATAGAGCCGTGCCTCCCCCGCAGACACCCGACCGATGCCGGGGGTATAGGGTGCATGGAGGCCCGGCAGCGCTGCGAGGAAGACAGCAACTGCCACACCTCCCTCGCGGCCTACTTGTCATACTGCGGACAGCTGTTCAACGGCAGGAAGTGCTCCTCAAAGTGTAAAGCCACCATTGAGCAGATGCTGTTCATCCCAAATGGCATGCTGCTGAACCGCTGCGTTTGCGATGGGGTAGAGAGGCCTTTTTGTGAAGTGGTCAAGGAGAACATGAGAGAACTCTGCTCCATAGGAGACCACATTGTTATTTCAGACCAGCCTGATGTGGATGACATTTATGAGGATGAAGACTATGACCCTAAAAGTGACAGAGAGGAGATGTATGCTGATCATTCCTCTGCTTCCCAGAGGTTGCCCAGCTGCATGGCGCTCCTCTTCCTTCCTCTAGCACGGATATTGTACTGACATGATGGGCACTTGAAACATTTGTTGGATTTATAAAGACAGTTCATTCAACCTCTCCAGGGAGCTAAGAGTCCAGCTGGAGTTGGAATCAGTGACTTGATCAAAGGCACTTCAGCACAGCATTGGCTTGCTGGTGCAGGACTTAAACCCAGGTCTGCTGGATAAGGGAAGCTATTTTATCACTCAAGGCCTCCCTGCCATCCCATTTTAGCTGCAGGGTGACAGTGAGCCCAGTAGTGATTTGTGTAGGCTTTCCACAACTATACAATCTGCACATTAATTCTTCTACGTGCACATCTCACTCAGGAAATCCGCTTTCTTTGATTCATGATTCAACTCTTCACATAGTTGGCCTCACAGTGCTCTGAGTGAACTTCTCACTTGTTGCTAAGTAGAAGGAAAGCCTGCTGTCACATATATACTTCCAGTGAAGCACGATGGACTTTGTTGCAAGGCATTGCCATTTTGCGTGCCTTTAGCCAGCTCCTGTTTGTTTGGTTTGGTTTCAATGGCACTTGGAGTGTGGCTTTATTAAGACCTTAGACAAACATTGGACCCATCCAGTCTCTGTTTGCACTGCTCTCTATTTCAGGGGCCTCTGCATTGTTGCAGCAACCACACTTCAAATATTTGTGGGAACAGTCAAAGGACAGGCAAGGGTGTGGGATCAAGTACTGAAATTAACTGAAGTGCCTCTCCAGCACTCTGTCTGGGGCCCCTCCCCCACATGAGATTGTTTTATTGGACTTTTCCTGAGACCCCCCACCCAACCCCACCCCTTCTTCCTCCCCTCTACTGCCTGCCCCCTTTCACGCTTTTAAAAGACCCCTGTCTTTATTACTGCTTTCACACTGAAGCAACAAGCCAGGAAAAAGTGTTGCTGGTGCAAATAGGTCAACATATCATACCTGGAGTTTGTCCGCAACGCTGCTCATGATAAGAGGTTCACCTGGTCTGACACTGCTTGGCTTTGTTATGTATGAGTGAAGGTGATTTACAATTTTAAACAAACGGTGTGATTCGAGCAGAAGTTGTTGCAGTAAGTTTTCATGAAAGTACATTGTATGGATATTGAGGATTGCCGGACCAAACACCAGGACATGCTCTGCCGTATTGAATCTCCAGTGCAGCAGCACTGCAGCAACCACACAATAATCAGCAAACATAGCAGTGACACACCAGTGTAGGATTGGTCAAACATGGGTTGAATGTATGTTCATTATTTAGTGACACACGGTGTTTGTTAAAGAAGCACAAGTGTTGCTAACTAACTAAGAGGTGTATTAGGCTACATGTAGAGCACTTTTAACACACATGATTGGCACTAAGTGCTTTCTAAAGACATGCACAAACACAGATATGAATCAAACTGATTGAGAGAAATGCATCACATTCATATTTGTAGTTATTTGCACACATTTACATGACGAGCTGCTCTGTGCGGCTACTGGGAAGACAACAGGGCTAATGTTACCTGTTTGAAGGGCCACACCGATAGTCCAGGGATCCAAACCAGCAGTCTTTTAGTCTCACTTCTTTCTTCCACTACTCTACATTAAGCTGTTTAGCAAAAAGGGAAAGTAAGAACAATGCTTTTGTTAGTATTGATCACTTGTAATGAAGCTGTCAATTTGTGTCTTTGCCACTTGTGTCAAAACTAATCTTTTTGTTTTGTTATGAAGTCTTGAAAAATGTTGATAAATGTTAAATTATGAAGCTAGAATATGAAGAATGTGTATATATTTTACAGTTATATGCAGTAAAAGAAGCCAGTGTCTGCCCACTGTCACTTACATGCATTTAATACAATATAAACACACAAACTTATAGCTCACATTTTGGCCACAAAACCTGACATAATTTAGAGTTTCTCAGTTTTTCATCTCATCTTGCGGGAGCGTAGCAGCAAAACACTTGAAAGCAGTGTCCTCCATGTGGGAGGGTGAGTTTTATAATAAAACGTTTATGACCTAAAGTTAGTGTAGTGGTGTGATTTGTCCACAGAGAGATCAAGAAAGAAAGGAATGTTATCAAGAAAGTGTCTCTAACAATTCTCTAAAGCCCTATTGAGCTTGATTTTTAATCCATGTCACTGTGTCTTTGATTCAGGAGAACTTTCATGACCCTACAAATATGTTCAATGATATGTTGAAAGAAGTATATGCTTTAGTGGTGCTTGGGAAGTAAATGCACTGAATTATCTTGCTGTAATCTGTATTGTTGTTGTACCACATAGCATCTACAGATGTATGGTTATCAGTTTTAAGACAAGGTTATTTTTCAGTAACAGTTTCCTGGAGTGGAGACTGGAGTGCAGTAATACTACCCATATTAGATTTACTTCATGGAGTATTTATACATGGCCCTTTTAAGGTGCTATATACAGTATCTGAAAGCCAAAAAAGCAGAGGTTATTGTTTGAAAATGGCATTCTCATGTCAAGTGACTCCCAAGTAAGCACTGCCTGTGGCTCTGTTTCACTGTCTAATATTTAGAGGATTAGGTCAGTGTAACTGAAACCTGGTTTAGTGTCTAGTCGTTGCGCAATACATCCTTCATTGGAGCAAAAAGACAAATCAGGATTCTACTTACCATATAGGCTCAAAATGTATTTAAAACACCATGATTTTTAGAGGAGGAAGGCAGAGAGACAGTCAACAGAACATGTCAATTGATCAAACTGAGCTTGTATCAGAAGCAATTTTCAGTATATTCACAATCCTTGCTAATGATCAAAACTCTAATGAACCAACGGTTTCAGGGCCAGCAACAATTTGGGGCTTGTTCCACACTTGCTTTGGTATTCACAGGTCATTAACAAATTGTAAAAGAGTCATTTAGCATTACAGCCAGGTGTGAGTTGTACACCTGTTATGCAAGCGTAACTCTAGTCACGTCCAAAAGGTGCACTGGCAAGAGTAGAAAATTAACAAACTGAGAAAAACGTGAAGTGGTTTCCAGGACAAGAAGGAACAGATTTAGTTTAACCTGCCTTTAACCTCTTCGTCAAGCTCCTTTCTGTTCCTTGCAGCAAAAGAAAACCACTACTGTCACTGTGCAGACTTTTTTGAACCGAATGATACTGGTCAGGTCAGAGGTGTTATACACATTGTCAACTGCTGCCACTATCCTTTGATAAAAATACACGTTTCTATAACCAATATTTGTCAGGGTGTCCCCAGCCTTGCGTGACAAAGTAGACCTGCATGTGATGAGTAATTAGAAGTTTGTTACTTGAGCAACAGGTGGAACATTTCAACATCTCCAAGCTTGGAGAGAACTTGTGCACAGCTTCTCCTGGTTTTACGTTAACCACAGGAATCCTCAGTCACTTCCAACTGTCTATTGTGTCATAAAAACAGAGAGATAGAGAAACAATGTGGCCTACAGCAACAGTATAGCATGACTCCCTCTAGTTTAGTTAGATTGTCTATGGTCCAATCTGTCTTAACCATTGCCATGCATCTTAAAGTCCTCCAACATAACCACCCCGCCCCCTTCAAACCCCACCCCCACCCACTCCGATTCTGGGAGCAAAATCAACACAAACACGAGCAGAGCAGCCTCGGGGAGTTGAGTGTGTGGAGGGAACAGGGTGATACAGAGGCAGCACTGTGCAGGAGCCCATTTTCTAAATTATCTTTATTCAACATTTCTCTGAAATCCCCCCATCCCCCCTACATCCACCCGACCCCCACTCTCTCTTAACCGCTCCAAAGTGGGAGTGACCCAGGGATTTAGGAGGCTCTTCTCTCTCATAGGTACACACAGGGCCAGTGAATGGCTGACCTGCTCTCTGTTTTCAGTGCAGGGGGTGCTGGAGTCAAGGGCACCCAGTTCCTTCAGGTCTAGAACATAGAGACCCCTCTTTATGGGTGACGTTGATGCCAATATGACTCATCTGCTGTCCCATTAACAGTATCAACAGAGCCAGAGAGAGAGAGAGAGAGGGAGACTGGAAGGGGAAAGGGCAATAAGTAGTGTTGATGGAGCTGCAGCGAAATGGAGGCCAATTAAAGCCACAATGCCGTAGGTTGTGGTTATGGAGAGGAGAATCGGGGGGGTGTCTTGGAGGATGAGGGTGATGGGATAAGATTTCCATTTCAGAATCTCCCTTTCTGGGTTGCATTACTGTAAAGGATATCCTATGCACTTTTTTGGGAGCAATATAAATTGGCAGAGCTCCCAGAAACAAGCAACAAAGCAAGCACAAGGGTCAAAACTGCATCCAAAGTTTTCCTGGCAGCAACATGCTCATGTCATGATTAAAGCAATGAAGCTGAGCCAACACCATGGGCACCGTTAGCCAATTAGAGCCCCCCTCCACAGCACAGCCACAAACCCAGTCATTCTCCATCCTATTGCTCCAGGATTTGGGGCCATGTTGCTCTCTGTCTAACCATACAGTCTGGGAGTGATTTACACCTGGCATGCCAGGTTAATGTGATTAACCAGCTGGTAGGGCAGAAAACAAACATTACTGAGAGTCCTGGGCAGATCTGAAAACCACTTGTTAAACCTAAGGCAACTATAGCCGTATACTCTGTATTTCACTGCTTTTAGGAGATCTAGACATTTTCCCAAATTCGTTGATGACCTCCCCAAGATTGTATCATGTTTTGAGTCATCATTTTAAAGGGGTCCTCCAGAGAGATTTCGTTTTGCACTTCCATAAAGTTGAGGGACTCATAAGAACAGATTTTTAAAAAGTGAATGATCAAAGTTGAAGTAGCAGAGGCTGAGATATCCTGACTTTCCTAGTATGGGTCAAGCTCCAAAAACACTGGCTCCAACATTTCCCACAATGCAACTCAATAGCATCTTGCAGTAGACCTCAAACTCCCCACCTCCAGTTCACAACACAGGCTTTCTGTTATAAATCTCCACTTTTTTTTTTTTTGTTATAAACATGTACTCTCCAAGCCCAGATAACCCTGATGACATCACTATGACATCGTCAGGGTTATTTTCTCAGACTTGACAAAACTCTTCAGGAGCCAAAGAAAACCTTGTAACTGTTTTCACAGGTGGCACTAATCCAATGCTCCATCTTTCTAAATTGGTTCGCTTTTTTTTGCATTTCAGTTTTTTGAAAAGCTTAAATTTCCACTTCAGGTTAAGGAAGTGTAACCTGCAATGAGTGCAACACTATTGGCTAATTATGAGCAACAAGTAGTAAAAAGAGCTAGATCTATCATATATGGCAGCAGAGACATGGGCAATAAAAGGAAAAAAGATCATATACTTGTCATGAATTCTTTGTGTAACGCCCATAGTTTTTGAGATCTGGAAATTTTCAAATTCAGTTTCCATAGTTTTCCAGACATCCATATGAATCATATAATTATGAAATGCCCTTACTTTCCCCTGCCTTCCTCTCTCCTTCCCTTGTGGACATGAGCCAGCTGTTTCTACAGAGCGGCCTTTCAGATGATGAGAGACGAGCGTTTGCCTTGTGCCGTTGACAAAACATCCAGACTACAGAGACTTCAGAGATTGCCATTTTATTTTCCACTGAATTTCTCATTTAATAAATACATAAAATATAAAATCACAGCTGTATAAACATTCAAATAAAAAATAAAACAACACAGGAGTGTGGAAATCAGACATATTTATACTTTTCTCCTTTGACTCTTGTTTCAGGTATTTTCTCCAGTTGCCTTAAAAATCATATTCACAAAGTAAAACTCCCTTTTGGAATATTCAAGCGCTTTTACCCGTTTGAAATCAAAAGAGACCGTAAAGACCTACAACAGCGAGGATTATCGGCCTGCCACCGGCTGTTAAACATTTTACTGTTTCACAGAGGCCTAGTTTTGAAGGCTTTGCTTGAGCGCCACAACTCACTGTATCCCTCAAATACCCAGCCAGTGCCAAACCTAAGAAAATGCAAGTCTAGTGTAAATAAGGTAGAGGCCGCACCTCTCCAGTTTTCCCCTCATAGTGGTGAAAAGGGCTCCATCAGCGGAGAGGGCATGGTGAGCCTGTGGTTGACCCACAGTAAAGGCAGTGGGGAAGGGTGGGGGTTGAGGGAGTATGTGCATGTTTGCAGAGGCCTCGATATAATATAGTTAATACAGTTAAAAACTGATTTGATGCTTCTTAACATCACAGTTCTCATTTGATTGTATTTTCAAGTTTTCACAGTTTTTAGGCGCTACAATAAATGCAGTAGTCTCAGTTTGACTCGCTTACCATGACAGTGTGGTATTGTCATACAAGCTGTCCAGCATTTACATATAAATGGCGTGTCAGGAGGAGTGTAAAGAGCAGGGAACTAGCTTTCACATTCACCAGTGTGCAAATGCAAAATACAAGAGCTACTTTCAGTATTTTACCAGACAAAAAAAAGAATAAACCCATGTTCTCAACCTGCCAAATCATCAACCTTTCAACAATGTCCAAAACATTGACATTTGGCCTGTAATATCCCACCCGGACAGCGTTCTGAGTTGGTTAGGGTGAGGTGTGATGCAGGTTTGATTTGGCCTCAACCTGAACACTGACGTCTGACGCTCTGTGGGGCGTCCCAGCCAGTTCCCATGGTGGCCGTCAAACTTACTGCAAACAGCAAGCTGAGAAAACAGAAATGATTAATGTGTGTTAGGTTTCACTTTTTCAAGATTACAACGCATTTCCAATATTAAATTTCCTACTATATTTCTAATAATAAAGCTAATGCGACTCCATCAGATCAGTAACCACAGCAGTATTTCAAAAAGATGGCCCGTCTGTTGCTGCCTTCAGGATTTCACTGAATAATATTTTCCAAATTTGTCTTGAACACTTTTACATCTAAAGGAAAACTAATCCTGGGACTAAACATTCTCAACACTGTTAAATACCAGCCATTTATGATCACTTAAAACTTCATGTGATAAAATGTTTTTTCTCCATACCTACTTTTTCCACAATCCATCCTGTCGACCACCTACTTCAATCACTGATTTCCTCTATTTCACATAATACCATTTGAACTGTTGACATTTTCCATTTGTCGCTACATAAACTCTACATCTGAACAGATGACTGATAATGCACTTAGAGGATTTACAACATATACAGAACAGCTTTCATTAATCTCTATGTAAAGTATGAGCATCACTCTTACACTGATCATGCAGGTGATGTAACTTTAAGTCTGTGAGGGTTTAGTGCTTCAGGCGTCACGAGGGACACTGTAACTGGGACACTGAATCACTTGGTGCAGTTTAACATCTAGAATATAAATTGTCTGACAGTTACAGTGTGATGGTTCTCAGCAACTTTGCTGCTTGTTTTGGTGTAGTCTAAGGTCACCAGACAGACTTGGGCGTTGCTGTGACCCTCACTAGTACAGCTGCTGTTGGATCAGTGCCAGCTAGTAGGGCTGACTTGACTGTGGCGTGGTTTTATTACAATAACAGCAACAGAATAAGAAGCCACGTTCTTCGTGAAACTTGAGCTCCCTCTAGTCATTGGTGCCCTTCCCCCACCCCCGTTTTTTTAATTCATAATTCCCCAGGAATTTCTTGCCGAGAACAGGATATTGTCTAGGCTTTAGGTATCCACTATCCACCCAGAGCTAAGCCCAGAAAGTACCAGGAATTAGGCTATATATAGGTTACAGCTAAGGAAGTTCCAGTATATTAAAATGTAACTTATATGCTTTTTTTTTTTTATAGTTTAGTAGTTTGTTTATATAGTGTTGTGACAGGGAAGTTCCAGTATATGAAAAGTTATACTGAATGTACACTGATTCTCAAAATATATACAGTATAAAGCATATTTACATGTGAGTATGTGAAATGAATGAAGTGTACAAGTGTGCCGTTGTTTCTGGTGTTTGTGTGTTAGGAGGGGAACTCTTTGCTAGCACCAAGTCTCACTTTCACAAGATAGGCTTTACAACAGGGCAGAGGACAGAGCGGCCCAGGGCTGCACTGAAATGAAATCAAAGAGCCAGACAGTCCTGCAGGGTGGCCAGCACAGCAAGAGAATGGCTCATATTTTACAAGTGGAAAAAGCTTTAATGAAAGAGCATTTCATTAGAACTTTAGGCGGACGATCCTCACTTCACCTCCCACCACCTTCCCGTACCAAACCTCCATACCACACCATCACCACACCACACTTATCAGCATGGCTGCAAGGCTCTCAAAAACACACTCTCATAACCAGAGGAGCAGTTTATGTAACACAGCAGGGAAACTCACAGCTTCTGACAGAGTCTGCAAGAGGTTCTCGATCCAGAGACACGTCCCTCTGAGTCTCCTGCATCTGAAAAATAAACACATACCTGTAATCACCCAAAACTAAAACGCAAACAACAACAAAACATGGACATTAAATACCAATATCATTAATGTTTTAAGTTCCAATAATTTAGTAGTATCCAAAAGAAGTCTTTATCTTGCCCCTAATCTCTTTTTGAAATCAGACATATTCTGTGTTCTCAGTGACACATTTACTCATACAGTCTGAAGAAGGTGTGTCTAATCCTTCAGTCGAATATTTGGAAGGAATGCATGCTTACCTTGATATGCTTTTTGAGGTATTCAGCTTTGGTCATGAGGCTTTTAATCTGGCGAGACATAAAATTCCAATAAATGTAATTACAATTCACACTTTTAACTTTCAAAGCCAAGTGTTAGCTCATGCTTTCATATGTATTGCCGATATATGTTCTACTGATTTTAGCCATGTTTGCGACTTGGCAATGTCAGACTGAAATATCTCAACAACTATTAGAGGGATTGTCATAATATGATGTTTTGTGTGGTAATGTTTTCCTCTTGTGCCACCTCCAGGTTTTTAGGTTGGTTTTCAGTGAAATGTCTCTATTGGATGGACTGCAATGAAATTTGTAGACCCCTTGACTTTTCATCTAGCGCCATCATCGGGTCATAATAATTTAAATTAGTCCACTACTTTGGTTTATGACCAAATATCTGCAAAACTAATCACATTCCCATAAGCCTCAGCTGTACTGTGTTTAGTACTAATTAGCTATGTTAGCATGCTAACACACTAAAATAAGATGGTGAACATGCTAAACATTATACCTGCTAAACGTCAGCATGTTAGTATCGTCACTGTGAGCATGTTAGCATGCTGATGTTAGCATTGAGTTCAATGCACCGCTGTGCTGAAGTACAACCTCATACATTTACAATAAACACAGATAAAAGCTCTTGAATTGATATGAGATTATTATGACTTTACTAATTACTTTCAGGGCCTCTGGTGTATAATCACAAAACAATAATCTGCAAAAATCCCTCCCCCCTCATTAAAAAAAAAAATCCAAATTTCAATTACCAGATATATTTTCTTATTAACTTTAAGATGCCTGGGGACATAAACTCCATGTCAAAATCTGATTAAACTGATTCTGCTTCTGTAATTTTTTTGAAAACACTTCATATGGTACACATGTGCTACTGATGTCTGCGGTCATCACAGCTCTTTACTGTGGTAATCAGTCCCCTGGTGATTATGAAGGTTCTTGGCTGCACCTCATACCTAGTTGTATCCCCACTATGTCACAGTATAAAGCAAGCCCTCTTGGGTATTACTGCAGTAACATCTGAGGGTCATAATCACAGGAGACCAAAACTGATGGCTTCCATAATGTCCCTTTAAAACACCAATCTGTTGCAGTAAATAATCATTCTGACCACAAGGTTTTAGTATCCAGCCCTGACCCCAACCCTACGTAGCCACAGCACTTTAATCACAATCCCTTTAATCAACAAGTACAATAAATGTGGAAGAAATCTTCATGGGTGAGGATGGTTCATGGGACGTATTGATAAGGTACACATACTGAAACACAGGCCACAGCACAACATGACCTCACGTATGTTCAGCCACAATGGCGCTATGTCAACATACTCTGGATAGATTAAAGCTGTGGCTCACACATGAGAAGATGGGATATTAAATTACAGCTTTGAAAGGCTAAAGTGTGCTCTACAGTAGATATGAACGCACATGGAGGCCAGTCATGGCAGCATGTGTTGGCTCTTCTGGGTTCTCACATATGCTTTCCATCGAATCCCCCACCCCTGCCTCCTTAATGCTGTGTTAGATTATTACAGCCGCATCTGAATTTACTTAAGACAAGCACCCATAAAACTTCAAATAGGGAGGTCTATGAGGCCCACTCAAACCCCCATCCCCCGTCTGGGGTTTGTTGGTGAAATACTGTTGTCTGTTGTTGGCTCAGTTGCTGGCTAAACAATGCACGAAAACAAAAGGGTTTGGAGCATTAATGGCAGACAAGTTGTTTGCATATGTTTGTCAAAGTACAATATCAATGCTAATAATATTCAGGGTCTTGATTCACGAAAGTTAGAGCCAGCAGATTTACTGGACCATCAAAATATAAACACGCTGTAAAGCTGGAAACACAATATTGACATTATATCACTGTTTAAGTTAATATGGCTCTCTGTTGTTTACTGCTGGGCAGGTAGCATATAGCCGGTTTGTATAGCTGTTTTGCTGAAAAATCTGCCTGCTGCGGCTGAATACAATGCTAATTGACAGCAGTGAGAGTGAACCAAAACAGTAAAGAAAACAAAACGTAAAAAGTAAAACCAAACCAGTGAGATGAATGTCGTTTGTAGAAGTTTGTAGAGCTGAGGGGAACTGCAGAGCTAGCTGATAATTCTCTGTTGGCCAGTACGTGTGACTCTTTTCACATACAAGTGGTCATATGATCATATTATAGCCGCTTTAAGTATCCAATTATAAAGTGGACAGTGATCTATGTGTATGTAACAGTAATATAGATGATGGATTACGTTATTTGGCCTTTACCACAAAAAACATGCACATGTGACTGCTGCAAAAAGGCTCATGGGTCATGTGATGGAGCGCTCACTGTGCTAGGTGATCACCTGAGGGCTCGTTGGAGGTGACAGATAGTCGTCCCTACCGTGAGCACTCAACCAGAAGCCCTTCCTCGCCTACTCACCTCGCTGTGGAGCAGCTCTCTCCTGCGGCCCTGGGGCTCGGCTGGCTCACCAAGAAAAAGAAATAAATACAGAGAATAATGAAAAGAGGAAGGGAGGACAGAGTCCACTACGTAATCATCTTGTTTGTTCAAGAGGAGGTCAACTACTAGATTGGATTTCGCTAGCGTGCAGACTGGGGGCTCAAGGGTGGAAATGTTTCTAATGTAGGCCAGTGTTTTCACAGTCAGTCATCCTGGAGGGGAGAGTGACAGAGAGGGAAGAGGGAGAGGGGAGGACGAGGAGAAGGAGGAGGAGGAGGAGGAGGAGAAGAGCTCTCTGGTGGCAAGGCATGTTGGGAAGCTGTGCAACAAAGAGCTCTTAGCCAAACAAAGAACCAATGTTTTTTCCCCACAATCCCCCGGGTGGTATCTGCTATGCCACGCAACGAGGCTCCCTGACACTGGAGAGAGAGGTGGGTTAGGATGGCATGGAATTAGCCAGACCAGTATATCATATATTATCGATCCACTGACAGGGCGAGGTTCTGCTTAACACATCTAATAAAAATGCTCAAATGTCAATTTAATTGTTAAGTTGTGTTTTCGTAAACTATTTCTTCAGCTACATTAGGCAATAAGTGTAACATCTATCTTTTAACCCCTGCTGGAAGAACTCTTATTTATTAGAGAGATAATAGTTTTTATTTTTTTTCAGTGTGTAATAACACAAAGAAATGGAGTGTGTTGTCTGAATGGGAAGCAGATGGCAAGGCGCTCATACCACACACAGGGCGCTGGCACCGGGTCTCATTCAGGCTCAAAGCCACATCTGAATCACTCTATCCCACCTCTTCCATTAGGCCGATCTTCCAGATGAGCTCATGAGCCCGGCCTAATGGACGCCAGCCCACAGAGAGAGTCTCTGGAGTCTCTTCTGTAGTTCCTCTGTCTGTTTGTCTGTCTGTCGCTTATTAAGTGTCCCCGCTCTCTCTCCAAGTCTATTGCTTCACTCTGTCTCTGTCTGTCAATTCGTCTTTTACGCTTTCTGAATCACTTTCTCTAAGTTATTTTCCATTTCTTTGAGTCTTTTTTATACTCATCTCTCTCAAAGTCTCTCTGTCCTGTTCAGAGTTTCTCTCTCTCTCTCTCTCTGTTTCCAGTTAAAACCCTTAATCTTTACTCTCTCTCCAAGTCGATTTTGTCTCTCATTTCCACCTTTCCCCTTGAGTATAATTTTCTTTGTTCTGCCATTTCTTGACCTGTCTCAGTTTCTGGCTGTACTCTCAACTCTAAATGAATGTCTCGTATAGTCTGCTCATTGTGTCTGCAAGTCTCTATTATTCTGTTCCTCTAATAACAAATGTATGCAAACACACACAGCCGCCTGAGGTCTGAGGTGATGTCTCTGAATGCAGAAGATGTGTCAGATGTGGGACTACAATATGGTTTAAATGTCTTCCTTAGTCTTTGAGCAAGGCACTTAAACCTTGGGCTTCAGTGTAGTTGCTCAGTCGCCAACAGCACACACCAGGATAATTGCATAAAGCCATCTTGTATGGAAAGAAAGGAGTTTATCTACCTGCTAGCGCCAACAGGAGCTCTCCTAAGCACTGCTGATACACATCCAGGGTCTCATGATCATCCAATCCACTCTCCTCCTATAATGAAAGGTTGAAAATGAGGCAAAACATTGGTTTATTTGCAAAATTTGTTTATTCATTATTGTTCACTTCTAAAATCGTTAGGTTGTAAACAGCAGAGACACAAATATATTTTGGTTTACCAATGACCTTAAAAGATGTGGTTTGGAAAGCAATCTGTGAGAGGGGATTGGTTTGTACCCTGCTGGTTTGTTTTTTTTCTGTTGGTTTACTGTCTTTGTGTGTATTTCTATAGCAGTGGCATCATCCAGCAGTACCACCCTTCTAACCTAACCTTAGCAATGGCAGCAGAGGCCATCTCCAGAGCAGCCAGCAGTCGGGGTTGGTCTCGAGACATTTCTGGAGTAGAAAGAAAACAGAAAACACTACTTTGAGTCAAGCTGTATAGCAGTCTAAATGCACCATCAATTCATTCTACTAGAAAATATGCATTATTTTGTAATTGGCATGTCTCCTCCAGTCTTGTGGACTTGGCATACCTAAGATTTCACAATATTTATTTTAGGGCAACAGAGTAATAACGTGTCCTTGGGATAAGAAAATGAAACTTTCCCCACGGGATTAATTAAAGAAGACGTAGAAAGGATCAAACATCTTTGCTTTCTTGTATACAGCGGTTTAATTAAATTTTCCATGACTAAAACTGCACATTTTTTAAGATGTATGTACTTAAAATGAATAATAATCATACAGGGGTGATTACTAAACCCTCATTATTTGATTAAAACCAAGTACAAACACACATTGCATTACTCAAGTCGCCCTGTCATACAACTCCTGATCAGACAAGGCTAATGAAGACATACAATGGCCCTGCCCCTGCACTGAGCTGAGTTCATTACCTCGGAGGACATCCCTGGAGGTCCGGGACTCCTCAAAGCTCAGTCTGTTGTCTGAGGCCACCAGGGCTTTCAGCTCCTCGGCTCTGGACACATACTGCCTGACCTGTGGGAAGTCCTCTTACATTGACTCAACTTAATCATGTCAACCACGCCATATGCTCTCCATCTACACCATATGGTATTCATAGAGGAGAATTCATTCCAAGTGAAAGCCACTGGAGTGTAAAGAAAAAGACCAATTGAAATAATCCAAATGTGAATGTGGGGAGTGTTTCCAGGCCTACCTTCTGCCTGAGGGCATCTTTACGTTGTCGGTCTGTCTCGTCTGGGGAGGGCGGAGAGAAGAGATGTTTGGTTTTACATTTAGTGCATTTACTTGGCCAGTTTATTATAGTGGAACAAAGGCGGTGCATTGTTGAAGGGCTTAAGCCACAAGCAGCATATGAGTGTGGTTGTTGCTCTTACAGTGAATAGCAGGGACAAAGTGCTCAAGGGCACTGCAGTAGAGACAGAGAGCAGCCGACCTCTCCCCCTTCTGGTCCTTCTGAACGGCCTGCAGGACCAGCTCTTTCTGAAAAGAGGAAATAGGAAGTGGCATCACTGAATGCAAACAGCTACAAGTCTCCATTGCCTACGCATGCATGCAGAGTCATGCGTGAAGGCACATGTGGGGCAGGCATGAACGCAGCCCTGCTAACACTTGTACATGTGCTGTCAATCACACACACATTATTCATGGTCATCTAGGGTACACACACACACACCCCTCTTTCTTCTTATTCTCTTACCGCTTTTGCAAGGCTCTCCACACTCGGCATGTGCTCCAAATCCACAAAAGGGTGGGTGAAGAACTCTGCAAAGGTGATCCGGGCATCTGGATTTCTCTCTAGCAGCCGCAACAGAAGGTCTCTGCAGTCCTTGGATACCCTGGCCCCAGGAGGGACCTGATGCACAAAACACGACCTTATTATGTTGCACCCAATCCACAGGACAATCCGAGGGAAAAGGACAGCAGATTGTTGCCACAGACCTTCTACTCTCACATCGTTACTTCTTATCAAAAGATGACCTTAAAACTCTCTATGTGAATCCCTGGGTAATGGACCATATGCTAATGCATCCATTTAGCTCAAGCCTAATGTTTGACACAAGAATTCAAGTGTTTTGAAAGCCCTCCATCATTAAAAGCACTGTTACCCTTAACTGTCACAACCGTAATTAACATTTGGTTTGTGTATGCAGCGGGCAAACCAGGACACGTGACGACTGACTTTTAATTGCCAGCAATCAGTTATTTCATTTCAACAAATTAACTCAAGACAAAACTCGTTTGAGGTCTTTAAACATCTAATAAGCATTTTAATACCATATTAATGGTCATGTTTTTACACATATATCATTAAACTAACTGACTTATAGATGAGACACTACCAATTAGTGTTTCTTAACAGATCATAATTAAATATATTACACATATCCCTTTTTTTCATTTGTATCCCAGATTGTTCCTTTCAATTTTAGGAAACTGGAAACTGGAGATGAGCAATAAGTCCTTGTTTCAGCTGAGCACACCCAAGGCCAGTCTTCCTCCAGTGGGATAAGGTATAGTGTGAAAGTATACCATCTAGTGGTTTAATAGGGAAATTCACAAAAGAGAGGGAAAAAAAACAATACTCAGTGGTAATATGTTTTTAATACACTGTTACAGGGGCATATCAATGAAACATTTGGTGACATACTGTTTAGCTTGGGTTGGACATACATTTAACAAGAAATGTTTTTAATTCTTGTATTTTTTGTTTTTATTAAGTTTGAGCATTAAAAACGTAATCACAAGGATAATAGAGGTGACTTTAACAGACTACTTTATATTTTTTAAGTTCTCTAATTCCTAGGTGATGTGTATGTATGTTATTAAAAATGAAAATAGATTCAATCATCCAGATTGAATCTATTTTCATTTTTAAAAACTGTTACACCCCAATGTGCTGTGGTAGTACAGTGTTACTGTTACTGAAACAATCACTGGATGAAATATAGCACTTCATGCATTGACTTTTGGCAAACGGACTAAGCAACTAATCTAAAAATAAGCACTGTAGCTTTACAGGTTTCCATTCTTCTAGACATGATACCGTATTTGACATTTGGAGTACGCTCAACATATTCACTATGTGGCACAGTGTAGCGCTGTTTTAGAACAGCAGTGCGAGCAGTGACTCATTCATATTTTCAGCGGGATTGCTGACTGTCTCAGTCCAGCAACTCACTAAAGAGGAACTCATTTATTGTTTCAACACTTACCTCAATAGGTTGGTTACTCCGGATCTTCTCCTCCAATTCAACGTATGACCTTGATGCGAATGGCGCTCGCCCAAACAGTGCCTCTACATGCACACAAACAATGTTAATGTCCAAAAAGATAATCTGCAGTGATTGCAGAATATTTATCAATGAAAACTAATGCACCTTCTGTAGGTGTCTAAGGGTATATGCATGCTTCCTGATTCTTATACTGTATTTAAAAATGATCTTAGCTTGGCTAACTTAAATATCTCTTACATTAAAACTTGTCATTGACATGAATGATTTTGGTCTGTAGTGAGAAGATCTTAGCCAACAGTCTGTAAATTACATGCTACTCTATTTGGCTCACATGACTGACAGTGACAAGAGCTCCCCCATTATCACTCCACACAGTGCAATTACTGTAGTATGCTATTGCACCATCATTGTACAATTACTGTACCCCGTTAAAAAGGGGGCAAACCAGGCTGCCATTTTATGATTAATGGCACAATTGTGTTTGTGAAGTGCACTCTTTGAAGCTTGCAGGGTCAGTCAACTGATTAGCCTTTAATTGTTGAAAAAGAAGAGATGTTGAGGTGTTATTATTAAGGTGGACTTGTGTTAAACAGCACAAAACACAGTTACACCAGATTCTGTGCATGAGAATACGTTTTGGTCCCCTGAATATGTAATGAAGCAGCATTACAATTAACAGCTTGTCTAAAGCAGTGTGTAATTCATGCTGAAGGTATTCCACATTCAAAATATAGAAAAAGGTGATCATAAGTACTCACCATAAAGAATGACTCCTACTGACCAGAGATCTACCCTAGAGTCATACTGGCGTCGGCACACCATCTCAGGAGCCATGTAAAGAGGAGAACCCCTCAGGACACTCTGCTCATCCCATGGTGACATGTACTGGGCGAAACCAAAATCTGAGAGCAAACCAGAATGTAAACCACGTGTTAGCTGTGAAAGATTCCAGTGGATACAATCCCCCTAAAACTCCTGTATAGCTCTACCAACTGACGTGTTAATAATGCAAAATGCATAAAGGAGTGTTGTTTGAAGCCAGTGCAGTTTAAGAACCCTTTGATATGATGTTAATACAAGATGAACAAGCAAATGTGGCCTGTGCAGCAAAAAAAGTGAACTTTCTCGCTCTGCAAACATAACAGCAAGATATCATGATAGTGATTCAGTTCTTCTGGTGTCTGGCACCTTGCTGAAATGATCGCAATCACATGCAAATCAATACGTGCTCACTTGATTGTTTGACTGTGTGAGGTCACCTGCTAGTTTGAGGACAGAGCCGCTAAGCAGAATGTTCTGGGGTTTCAAGTCCAGGTGTGAGATGTTTCGCTCATTAAGAAACTGGAGGGCACAGGCTGTTTGTGCAGACACACATACAAATACACAATGAGAGAAACACAGTGATACTGAACTCATCATTCAGTCCTGAAAAGTGTCAAGACTACATTGATGAAAAAAAAAAATAATAAAAAGAATACCAACCGGTGTGAAAAGAAGCTTTTGACATGGAACCAATGTAAACATGTATCGCCAATCTATTAAAGTCAAAATAAACAAGAAAATGAACTTGCAAAAAGATTGTAACCCATTCTGACTCACCTATCTGTTGCAGGAAGCGCTGAGCCACCCTCTCAGGTAAAATCCTGCGACTGCGAATGAAGCGGGAGAGATCTCCACCAGAGCACCACTCCAGGATCAGATAGATATTTTCAGCATCCCACTGATGAAAGCGAAGAATTCAGACACTCAGGGAAAGATTGAAAGCAAGACCAGGACTGCATGGACAGATGCACACCATTGTTTAAATATACAGGGCACTGTTTCATAAGATCTCATGGACTGGAAAAAAAA
>LKNJ01001674.1:83027-127791 GCA_002120245.1 Maccullochella peelii
CTCATCCCTTTAACAAAGCTACAACGAATCCAAAAGCTATAAATGAGCTTACCTGAAAGTCTTTTAGCTGGACTATATGAGGGTGACGCATAGTCTTGAGGATTTCAATCTCTGTGAGCAGGTTTTCTGTAGATGCCTTGTTTAGAGTCTTCTTCCCAACCACCTTCACTGCCACCACCTCTCGACTGTCCCCCTGCAACGTCACAGGAAAGAACTAAACTTCAACCTTCACTTTTACTGACAAAACTAGAATGAACTTGAATGAACTGAAGTGTCTTTCAGTGGTGACTAATATGCTAATGTGGACTGTCAAAGCCTCAGACAAAACTGGGAGTGTATAAAGCACATTTGATAATGGACTAATATATCTATCACATTGAAATATCATAGTTTATAAGTATGGTAAGCAAAGTCAAGTAAAGTACAGGGAACCTCACTGCTGGAGTCAAACCTTGACTTCATATAGAAACATGAATGTTTCTGGACTTGCATGATGTCTCCCCTGACTCCTCCACCTCACCTTTCTGTAGGCTTTGTAGACTGTAGCATAGGTGCCACTGCCCAGCCGCTCTGTGAGGATGAAGTCAGCCAGTTTTGGAGGAGCAAAGCTGGAGGTTGAAGCCATGCTGCCGACAGCAACATCAAATTTCCCAAGCAGGTCTTGGCTGGAATGAAAGATCAATATGCTAGAATACGTGGCCTGATCTTCACCCCTCTACGGGGAGGTCAGACGTCAAGGTCGGTTACAGAATAGTGACGCTATCCATGGCGGGGACACTAAGCGTTTATTGTCGCTTTATAACAGGAGTGCATGGGCCGTCTATCTACATTGTTCCACTTTAAAAACAGTTAACAAGACGTTAGTTATTTCACTACTGTGTTTGTCAATCATTTACAGCGTTTACTGTAGCATGCTTCTCGATGTAAAGGGCGCATCTTATTCTGATGTTTGTCCGCACGAACAAATTCAAAGTTTACTGAATTAGTTTACCGTTTGCTGTTACTTAATGTATCCCGCATGAAGCGACTGTATTCAGACAGGCTCGTTAAGAGTTTTAACCCGTATTATGACATGAATTTGTCTTCCTGATAAGCAAGGAAACTGTAGACTGTCGGTTGATTTAAATGAATTTGTCGTACCTCAGTGTTGGGAGCTAACCGCCAGCTACAAGTTTTAGCTAGCTAACGTAGCACTATCTGTCCTGGTAGTGTAGTTAGCTAGCTAGCCAAAAATGAAACTGAAGTAGTTCGATCTTTCCGCGTTCATTTAAACGTTTTAAAAACAGTAATTATAATAGTTGACACTTACCTGTAGACTGGCAGATTCACAGCATATGCAATGTTTACATTGCCGACACGCTGCACTGCAGTGATCAGCTGCCATCAAATGAAGTAGAAAATATTGTACTGCCTCCTAGCTTTACTGCAAATTACGGGAGGAATTGACGTGAATCAAACAAGGTGCGCCGCCTATTTTATATCTATCTAAAAAAATAAAATGAATCAGACCTCAAATGTTATTACCTCATAGTTATTAATTCAGAACTTGGACTAAATAATATTTCGTCAGATAGCTACATTTCTCCACATAAATTGGACTTGTCATTTGCTTTAGTCTGATTTTAAGCAACATATTCATGGGTATCCACTGTATTATAATTTTGTGTTTTTAAAAATAATATATTCATATTATTTCATGTTCAATTAAGTGGATTCTTGTTCTAGCTGCTTGCTTGCGGGTAGTTTTATTTTCTAAACCTTCACCGGAAGTTCGCTGTCATTATGGATATGGTTGTCGTTTAAAGATGGCGGAGTGCCTGGCAGCACGTTTGGCCTCTCAGGAGGAGCAAATTCGGCTCCTCACCACAGAAATCTCCACTCTCCGGGATGGATTAAGCCGAGGTCTTGATGCCGCCTGTGTTGCGGGGGTCTCCCCAGAGCTGGAGAGCCTGCGGACCGAGAATGAGAAGCTCAGATACCGGCTGCTGCACCTCCGGCGGGGTCTGCAGGCGGAGCTGGTGCTGGAGGAGGCGCGGGGCAAGACACAACTGGCAGTGAAGTGTGGCAAAGAGCCGCAGACTAACGACCGAACTGATAATGAGGTCCAAATAAAGACCGGGACAGTAAGTGTTACTCAGTTTAAATGGCTTCATTTGTAATAGGATGAGGGGGCGAGTAGTAGATGTGCTGCACCGTTATGAGTAGTGGGCCTCTGTCTCTAACACCCCCCCCCCTTTCCAGAAATAGCTGCCCCACTCAGTGTCACAGTGTTTGCACAGTTTGAATACTCAACATGTTCACTGACATTAATAATAGGCTGATAATGTGACTCAGAAGGAAATAGTGATAAGAGCCTATTGTAAGACTACAGACTCACACACCCCTCTCTGTTTATGGACAGGTGGCAATCCCAGATACCAAACCAGGTGACAGGAACAAGAAGGAGAAGAAGCAGGATAAGGGACAAGGAGGTGGAGGTGTGAAAGAGGTGATTATTAAAGAAGCACAGGATCTTGAAGTTATCCTGCTCCCCTGTTCACGCATTGTACCAACAGGGACATAACTCACAAGTTTATCACAAACACTGTTTTCGCTATATTCCCTGACTTTCACAAAATATTAATACTGTGATGATTAGCATGACAAAATAACATGCAAAGCTTTGGTCATGCTTGAATTTTCTTGAATGCATTTATCAAAGTGTAGGCAATTTCTCGAGTTTTTTTATATTTTCCGCTGTAGCTGAAGCCCTGTCCTGGATACATTGCGGAGCGCCTCAGCCTCTATGAGGAGCTGAAGAGGGAGAGTGATGCCCTGCTGGCAAAGAAAGCTGCAGGCAGCACGCCCATTACTGTGGAGCTGCCAGACGGACGTAAGGTGGCAGGCAAGGCTTGGCTCACCACACCATACCAGTTGGCTTGTGATATCAGGTTAGTACTTCAAACAGCTGGCCAGATCCACTACTGTGACTACTACTAATGGCTGCCAATGATCATTATCTATAACTTCTTAGATCAGTATAATTAATTATTTACCCATAAAACACCAAATTATCCAATCCAAGTAGACACACTAGAGGGAGCCTTGACTCTCTCTTTCCCACATGTGACTATTTTCCCCAATATTGTTCACAATCTTCCTTTTCATTATCATGATAGAAATCACTCTTGTTAAATTTGGACGCAGCATTTCTGCCAACCGTCTTGCCCTTGATCTTTCAGCCAGGGTCTGGCTGACAACGCTGTGATTTCTCGGGTGAATGGGGAGCTTTGGGACCTGGACAGACCTCTTGAGCAGGACTGCTCTCTTGAGATCTTGCGCTTTGACAATGATGATGCTAAGGCTGTGAGTACATAGAACTTTTAAATTACTCAATAAAAACACAGTTTAACACATGGTTAGTAGCAACAGAGGGAAACCTCGGAGATGTTTTCTGTTGTACTGCAATATCTGTGAACTGCAAAGTCCTCCTTTATTGTCTAATGTATTAAAAAGGTCCAAGCCACATCATCCAAACAACATACTGTCTTTAATTTGACTAAACTTGGTTTTCATAAAGAGATAATGTATAAATCTTCATCTCATGTTCTAGGTGTATTGGCACTCCAGTGCTCACATCCTAGGGGAGGCAATGGAGCACTTTTATGGAGGTTGTTTGTGTTACGGACCCCCCATTGAGAATGGTTTCTACTACGACATGTTCCTGGATGAACAGAAGTGAGCAAGTATTTTCACTTTCAGTGTCTTCTCTGCTCTGGCCAGATTTTCTGGAATATTGTATAAATTTCAGGATTCTAGTCTTAAAAAAGTTCATACATTCTTTCAGTCTTAATCATGTGTTTCACTGCTTTTTAAATCGGTTATTGATGGTTTCATTTTGTTGGGTCTTTTCCTTGAAAACCTAATGAGTTGAAACGCAGAACCATCATGTCAAACAAGATTAGGTCATTACAAAAACGTCAAGATACTTGTCAGAGCCGCACTTACCATGAGCATTTGTAGTGAACTGTAAATGTTTTCCAGGGGAGTGTCCAGCACTGAGTTTGGGGACCTGGAGACTTTGTGTAAGGCTGTGGTGAAGGAAAAACAGCCCTTTGAGAGGCTCGAGATCAGCAAGGAGACACTGTTGAAGATGTTTAAGGTGAGAGAGAGCTCTCTCGTCTGCTCTCAGATCCTCTGCTTGTGTGGAAGAATGAATTATGGCGTATTTGTTGTCCAGTTTTTTTAAATGTTCAAAACTAGAAATATGTGAGTTTTGTCCTGTACCACTACTGTTTCACAAACTGGTTTTCATTGATGAAAAAAATGTTCTCTAGCCATAAACTGACATAGCCTGGTTTATACAGTCTTGTCTAGTCTTCTTCTTCTTCTTCTTCTTCTTCTTCTTCTTATTCTTATTCTTATTCTTATTATTATTATTAAAAAATAAAAATCTTTAAATCATGACAAAAAAAACTTTGTGTGGAGAATATTCCTTCTGCCAACATAACTTTCAACTAACCCAACGTGTTTGTATCTTTCAGTACAACAAATTCAAGTGTCGCATTCTGAATGAGAAAGTCACCACCCCCACTACTACAGTCTACAGGTTAGTTGCTTATAAGAAAGAAGAAGAAATGTTAACTGGATTTTTTTATTTTAAGAGGACATGCGAGTTCTTTTTGGGTCTTTGTACATTGTAAGGCTAACTGTCGTGTAATTTATGAATCCTGGTTAGATGTGGGCCCTTGATTGACTTGTGCAGAGGTCCCCATGTCAGACATACAGGCAAGATCAAGGCCATGAAGATCTACAAGGTATGTGAAAACGCACACAGGGTGTGCTTTGATTCTGATGTTTTTGGGGGTTTTTCAGTGTCCAAAATCCACAAGCCCCAAACCAATTCATGCTGTTCTCAGATAATGATTTTTTTCAAATGTTGTCATTTTTCTAACTACATAACAACGAATTTTATTTTATTTTTAACAAGTGTTCTCCCGGACTAGATTTAATTAGACCTGATTTTATTTCTGAATATTTTCTGGAAAGGCAATCCTGCACTAACATGTTTAAAAATGTTAATATTTCACTCTTTACCACCTCTCATCAGAACTCTTCAACCTACTGGGAGGGCCGCTCCGACATGGAGACTCTACAGAGGATCTATGGGATTTCCTTCCCAGACTCAAAGATGCTGAAGGAGTGGGAACGTTTTCAGGAGGAGGCCAAGAACAGAGACCATCGCAAGATTGGCAAAGTGAGTCACTGTAGGCAGTCACATCCAAGCCCACCCAGCTGGCTGAGGCCTAGAACTGGAGACTGAAACGCAGTACAAAGTGAAATTTGGTTGGTAATTGTGTAACGTGATGGCTGACACATCTCCTTTGAGGTTTTCGTAGGAGTTTTTCCTCGTGAGAGGCTAGGTTTGTGGTTTTATAGATGTGGTGAAACCCTGAAACGAACCTGGACCGAGAACACGGTCTCCAGGCAAACATGAACTGTAAAAACAAATGCAAAAATATACAAACAAAGTACAGCATTATGCAGAGGTTAAGTAAAGTAAAATGATCTTTTGCTTCAGGGCCAAACCAGTATGGACACGAAAACCATGTTGATTTGCATTAAAACGTGTGTTGCTGCTTTATACCAGCTGAGGGCACTGTGTTTCTTCATACTGGCACATTCAGGACAACTGTGAGTCATCTGAGCACCCCAGCTGGTTTCCCAGCATGGGAGACGCAGACGGTGGCACCTCAATCAGCACTGATAACAACACAGTTCCATATTAAATACGCGAGTCGAAGATTTTGCTGTTGAAGCCAGTTGGAGGGAGGTGACAAAAGCGGCATGTTGTTTTTAAAGATGGTGCTCGGTGGCGTGATCCCAAGCTGACCCTCATTATTTGCACAGGGCGTCATGAAAGCACAACATTATTATATTATTATTTATTACCCAATAGCACTGGAGTAAAATAAAAATCTGCCATCAGATGCACCAGGAAGAACCTGGCTGTGTCTTTGAAACATGTTGTGCTTCATCAGTTTTGACCTCTAGAGGGGTGCTTCATAAGGCAAGATTACCATGGAAACCTATCCCTCCAAACTTGCCTGGTACTGGTCAGGTTAGTTTTAAGGCTTAGCCTCATCTCAGGCTTAACCAGTGTTAAAATAAATCTCAGACGGAAACAAGTTCCTCTTTACTCCTGCACTGTGAACATCGTGTGACTCATGTCAAATTTATCACATTTTGACATAAGCTGCACTTCTTGCGTTCCTAAAATCTGAGCTCATATCTTATTCTGTCTTAAATCAAATTAAAGGGACAGAAATCCATTTATTAAAAAACCAAAAAAGGGCATGCAGCCAATCTGAAAGTATTTAAACAGTATTTCCACCATACAGAGGCTGTTATGTAACTTTGAGAAGTAACATAATCAACTCATGGAGTTGATACTGTAGATACTTCAGTTTCTAGAAAATGATAATTATATCATTTGCTTGCCATAAAATATATTTCAAAGGTGTGTTGCATCTTATACATCTGCATGTAAACATTCATTTTCAGCACTTATTATTACAAAGTAAGTTCACATTATTCATGTTGGATTTTAATCCACAATGTCATGATTATAATCAACAGGCTGAACTACCAGAGGAGTACAGTGGAGCTGTGTTCAGCTCTGCTTGTGTCTGTCTGAGCTTTGTGGTGGTCTACGACATGCTGCCAAAAGTTCACTAAAAATGTATTGCAGTGGTTGTTGGCGGTTGTATGTTTTTGCCGTAATATTTTACTCTTAAATAAAAACCTTAATTTATGTGCTGATCATGACCGCAAACCTCATAGTTTTGTCTTTACATGTCCTTTTTCTTCACCGTGAATTGATGGGATCAGTGCTTGATGCCTCAGGTCTGTGTTTCAAAGTCAGTTCTTGATCCAGACTTGATTTAGTCTGATCTCATTAGCTCAGGGTTGGCTTTATGATACAGATTAATTGCGGTTCTGTTTGTTCGGCTTCATCAAGACAGGATTTCGACAATGAGCCCTGCTTTTCTGAGCCACCTTCTTATGAAACACACCTCAGGTGCCAAACTTCTAATCCCAACTTCTGTTCACTTCTATTCTGAATTGACTTAGGTTTTTTTAAATAGTCTGTGATCGAGGGTGTTTGTTTCTAGAAATAGGTGGCTGACATTTGCAAGACATTTCAGTTACGGAGCCTCATTTTTCAAATTAAAGTGCAACTGACAAAGCAGTGTCATCATTATATTATTTATTCTGTTGGGTTTTTGTCATAAATCTCAAAATGTGATTTATTTCTTGAATTAACTATTGTAGCTCAAAACGATGGATAGACAGAGACGTGAGGTGCGGACTTGTATCAGTGCTGTTAAAATGGATGCTGTTTACCATTCAAGGTTGTTAAAGAAATCACAGGACCTGCTTATACCCATGTAGTCTATGTACTAATGTAATTTAGTTTTTTAAGGATGAAATGAATAAGATGTGTCTTCACAATCTTGCAAGGAAACGGTCTGCCCTACTTTACACCAAACCATTGTCCATTTTTTCGGCTGTCAGCCGCTGACAGATGGTCTGCTGTGTGTGGACTTTATTCCTGCTTGTACCTGCAGATAATAAGGACGCATGAAGTCATTAAAAAGTTGTCTTTGTCTGCTTTGCAGGATCAGGAGCTGTTCTTCTTCCATGATCTCAGCCCTGGCAGTTGTTTCTTCATGCCACGCGGAGCCTACATCTACAACACACTCACAGAGTTCATCAGGGTAGGAGTGGTGGCCAAATGCCCATCAGTGCCTCTTTTATTTACCAAGTTTTCTTCTATTTTATATTTTAATTCAGTGGTGGTAGATGAAAGCTACAGACGCCTTCAGATAATGACCCCCTTCTTCTTTAAATCTTCACTGTAACCTAATAGCAATATATTAATATTGATTTGCATACATTATCATATGATTACAATAGCCAAAATGAGCACGTACGTAAGAGATGTATTTTGAGGTCAAGACTTTGACCACCATTGGCTATTTTAGCTATTTGATTGTGTATAATTTTATGTCTAGAGAGGACATTTGTTTTCAAATTGTTACAGAATATTTTCTGCGCTCTCAATATACCAAACTTTGTTTTCAGTGATCCTGAAAAAACATTTCTTTATCATAATAAGCTTTGGTTGGTAATTACGAAATAATTATTTTGTCATTACAGGAATTATGTTCACTGTTTTATCATTTTAAAATACTTATTTTGGGATCTCCATTGAGGAAGTTCTGCCAAGATCACTGAACACCAATTTATATTATAACAAAATCCACAAACAGAATCAGCATCTATATAGTGTTCATAATTTTAAAAAAAGCACTCCAGAGATGCTGAAACACAAAAATACTTTAAACCGCTCTCCACCTGAGTCCGTGAGGCTCAGGCTATGCTAACATTTCCACTGTACTTGTAGTGATTGCCAGTTCACTGACATGCAGACTACTGACCGTTAACTTTTACAAAACATGCAATCGCCAAGGAGCTCAAAGATAAGTTGTGGGTGTAACAGTGACCTGAATAATTTAGTTCAGCTCAGTCAGTTAAAATTCTGCTCAGAGCACCAGAAAAGCTGACTGCTGTGTACAGTCTGAATTATGGCCTGAGTGTCAAACAGTTCATAGTTAAGAGCAGACCGCAATCTTGTCCAAAAACAAAACAAACTCCCCACACAATTCTTATGCCACGACATACTCAACCATTGTAATTGGAGAGAGTTCAGTGGTTACAGCGAGTTTGCTGTTGATAGAGGTCATGTTTCCATGGCTGCTGGATCCTTAATCTGTGAGCAAACTTTAGATTTCAGAGTCACTTGAACTCTTTTGCCAAGTTCAGTGGCTGGACAGGAACTTGCCTCTTTGACGTGTTTGAAGAGATGTGTTGACGTCTTGAAGACTTTCACATCACACACCTACGCACCGGACCAAGCCAAGAAGACCTCGCATACATTGCACAGAAATGGTGCAAGATCATTATCACATCACTTCAATCTGTTACCACTGTGTAAAAAAAAAAAAACAACAACATAAAAACAGAGCTGCAACAAGCTATGCATTTTCCTCTACGACAAATCGCTAAAACGTCTAACAGTGAGAACTCACTGTGCAGGGAACCCTGTTCACATGTAATGATGCTGGAGGCTGGCTTCTTATGACTGCTAAATTCTATTTATTCAGGAGAAGCTGACTGAGCATGCATTATATTTTTAAGCTCCTTCCTGTTTCTTGTTCACAGTTCTACATATTCACAGTTGAAATCTTTCCAGTAACACCAGTCTTCTACTGTTGGCTGCTAAACATCTCAACTAAACATTCAGTGTTTTGCTTAAGGAAAACAAATGGATAAATAAAACCCACAGGATCTGACTTCCATTGCAGTAGCTCGGGATTGGTGCCAGAAGTCATGACTCAGCTCAGCTCAGTAAAATACCTGTGCAGTCCAATTGGTGGGTTTAGCTTGTTTTTATGTGGTTTTGTTGCTTTTCTAGGATGAGTACTGGAGAAGAGGTTTTCAGGAAGTAGCCTCCCCCAACATCTATAACAGCAAACTGTGGGAGACATCTGGTCACTGGCAACACTACAGCGAAAACATGTTCTCCTTCCCTGTGGAAGAGGACATCTTTGCACTCAAGCCCATGAACTGCCCCGGGCACTGGTAAATTTAGAGCACTCAAACATCGGAAGTGTTTCCCAAATGCCGCAAATCAAACAGTGCACACAGTATTTCATGCGTGTCACAGTCATTTCCTGCTCTCTGGTTGTCCTGTAGTCTGATGTTCAGCCACAGGCCTCGCTCGTGGAGGGAGCTTCCTCTGAGGCTGGCAGATTTCGGGGTCCTCCATAGAAATGAGCTCTCAGGAACACTAACTGGACTGACCAGAGTCCGGCGTTTCCAGCAGGATGATGCTCACATTTTCTGCACGATTGATCAGGTGACCACATCAGTAGTTTTCAGCATTTTCTAGGGCGTTTATACATGCAATTTTTTAGGTCTTTGAACATGTGAAAAACAGTTTTGAAAAACAAGTACCTACTTATTATGAGTCACTTCCTAAATTCTGAATCCTTTTCTTTTTCTTTTTTTTTTTTTCCCTGCAGATCGAGTCCGAGATGAAAGGCTGTCTTGACTTCCTCCGCTGCGTTTACGATGTGTTCGGATTCTCCTTCCAGCTTCACCTCTCCACTCGTCCAGAGAAGTATCTGGGCGACATCACTGTGTGGAACCAGGCTGAGAAGGTAAACCACATCATGCATGGTGGTTAGGATTCATGGTGGAAAATTAACTCCAGGTACTAGTCGAATTCTGCTAAATATACAGCAGAAGACTTTGTCTTCTAAGTATGAGGCGCTGCTTTGGTGACACACGATATAAAATGCAGGGACTTTGCCGCACCTTAATTTTTAGCAAATTAATGCTCATGTTGACACTTACTTGGCACTGTTGATGAAGGAGCTCGTTCCCTGCTGTGTGATCATACAGTAGTATCAGCTCTGTGATTCATTGTGAAGTTCCTTGAATTTGTGTAGGAGGTATGTTGTCAATAAAAGACATTGCTGATTTGTTTGACTTGATATCTATTACTAATTTTGTCCAGTTATAAGTTGCATAAGGACATCACTTCAGATGTAAATGTAGAAGTGCATTAGGCAGTGGCAGGTTTCAGACTGAACGACGTGCGTACTGCAGTATGACTTGGCCTGCTTCACAGTAATTGCTTTTCTTTGTTTAGATTGAAATAATGTTAGTAATAATATGTTATGCCTCATGTTTGACAGCAACTAGAGAACAGCCTGAATGAGTTTGGGGAGCCATGGAAACTCAACCCCGGAGACGGTGCTTTTTATGGACCCAAGGTTAGAAAATTTCTTGATATTTCCTGCCAAACGCAAAATCAATTCAACTCTCTGAGGTCTGAAACGTACTGTAATTCTTTCTGTGCCATTGCAGATTGACATTAAAATCAAAGATGCAATTGGACGTTACCACCAGTGTGCAACCATTCAGCTGGACTTCCAGCTGCCTATCCGCTTCAACCTGACCTTTGTGGGGTGAGTCACCTAATCAAAACATTGACACACTGCTGAGTTTGTGTGCTTTACTGCACCAAGAATTATATGATGAATACCCTCCTGAATAAGATGTCTCAGCTTACGCCACTGTATTCCATGGAGTTGTGTGTTTTTAAGAGGTGAAGAGTTGTGCAAATTTGAACTTTTGATTTGGTTGATTTATTACCTCACCAGGAACTTCAATGTGTAAGCCCAGCATGGAAACAATGCACATCCTATACAGCAATAGACAGCAGGAAGTTAATAGTATTTACAGTCAGCATTAGTCCAATCAGCCCAGTATTACATATGGAAAGGGAAGGGGGTGGCTGCGTAGATCAGTAGAATGAGCAGCCCTGGCGGAGGCCAACACCCACGGAAAACATGCCGAGAATGCGGACACAGCTCTCACTTTGGTTATATAGGGGCCGGATGGCTTGTAGCATGGACCCCAGTACCCCATACTCCCGCAGTTTCTCTGTTGCTTTACAATTTGAATTGAATTAAAAACAAATGATACAATTATAAATACAGAAGGCCAAGAATAAGTCTGGTTTACATTCATACTGACAAATTTCATAGGAACCCTTTCATCTTTCTGATGCAATGTCTTACAGGAAGGATGGGGATGACAAAGCCCGTCCAGTCATCATCCATCGTGCTATCTTGGGCTCAGTGGAGAGGATGATTGCCATTCTCACGGAGAACTATGCAGGGAAATGGTGAGGTTTCTGGTAGCTCTCGAATTTGTTAAATTAAAAAAATGTATTTAAATTTAAAAAATGAACATCCACAACGCTGATATGGCCCACTGCTTTGATCTGTCTCATATGTTCAGTGATGTTTCAGCAGATAAATCAGATGTCCTTTGTCATTATTCCAGGTATTTTGTGTTACAAATAAACTTTTTAGGGTAGTTATGAATGCCGTCTTGTTGGAATACAAACTATCCTCTATATTGTTAGTAATATATTAACCTTTTCTGTCACAATTTCAACATCCCCATACCATAAAGATTTCGCCCAGTCCTTTTTGTCAGGGAGAAATGTAGGTGGTAATGTTGTTATCTTTACCCGAGGTGTGGTCTCGAGTCACATGACTTGGACTCGAGTCACAAATTTGATGACTTTAGACTTGAATTGACAAAATCAAAGAAGACTTGCAACTCTTCTTCTATTTTAACACCAATGACTCATGACTTCACTTGGACTTGAGCCTTTTGACTTGAAAATACTAGATTCCTTCCCCCTGAGCCCAAAGATTAAAAAGTATGTTATTTAAATACAACAAGACAGGACAGAAGCAGACAAACTTAATTCTGTTGTGGTACTAGTTGATAGTGCTATAGGCTATGAAAGTGCAATGTCAGCACTACTTTTTTTTATGATTAAGTTCAGTTGCACTTGTTTTAACAAACTTGTTTTGACAAGTAAATACAAATTTTAAAAAGCATTCATGATTTGTTTTAATTTAATATATTATTACTCGTATTACTTGTTAAAATGGCATAACATTTGGTGAAGAGCACATTATGACTTGTTTAGGACTCGAAACTTTAGGACTTGGGACTTGACTCGGGACTTGCCTGTCTTGACATAGGGCTTGACTTAGGGCTTGAGACTTGCTTGTGACTTGCAAAACAATGACTTGGTCCCACCTCTGATCTGTACAGTATATCACTGTGAAGATAGTTTCTTTATAGTCTGTTTGTCCTTCCAACAGGCCTCTGTGGGTCTCTCCACGTCAGGTGATGTTAGTGCCTGTCAACCCCTCCTTTGAGGATTATGCCAAGAGGGTATGTCTTCCACTTCCACTATCTTGACCACATTTAAGTAGGATCATGTGAATGCAGACAATAATTAATGTGTGCCGTTCAGATTTGTATAATTCTCATGAACTGTATATTCATGAATGTTTTTTTTTTTTTCACCTGTCAGTTGTGTAAGCAGTTTACAGAAGCTGGGTTCATGGCCGACGCTGATCTAGACTCCGGCTGTCTTCTAAACAAGAAAATCCGTAACGCTCAGTTGGCCCAATATAACTTCATCCTCGGTGAGAAAATGTACTGCCCTATGTACATTTGGGAGAAAACTGATTTGTGAGCATTTTCACCCCATATTTGCTGCTCTCAGGTTTACGTGCAATCACTTCAAAAGTAAATTTAATTGGTTTCTCCCACAACATCCACAGTCTATTTTAAAGATAGTTTTATTGTATTTATTTTTTAAGAATTGTTCAAATTGATTTCCCCTTGTAATGCTTTTTGGGTAATCCACTAATTTTAAGTGCTCTATTTTTAGTGTAGACAAAGGAAGTATATGTGGTTTCAGTGTAGTAAATTTAAAGGACCAGACACCATACCAAAACTTAGGTGAGGAAAACAGCATCAGTTAGGATTAGGCAACTAAAGCAAGTTTAATCAAAGGACCATACCAATTCTTTTGCATGTTTTAGTCTATTCTCCGAAAATCAGGTATATTTTACACTGCTGCCAAACATTTTCCAAATCATAACATGGTTGCATTAAAAGCTTTGAAAATCCATCTGCAGTTAAAACTGTAGATTGGAATAAAAGCATAAATGGGCTAAAACATGAAAAGATACTGATATGGCCCTTTTAACTGTGGCGTTGTCAGTAGACTCACCATTGGAATAATAATGAGTCAAAATAAAACATTCTTAATTGGTTGAATATAAAGCAAATGGACCTCCAAGCTGGCTAACCACCCACAGTTGTTGAAATCAGCGGCACAAAGCGGGAATGTGTTAGGGTAGCTGTGTGTGTGGTGTGACTTGGCCCATGTCAAGCTGTTATGTCTTCTTGTATCTTGGCAGTGGTCGGAGAGAAGGAGAAGATGACTAACAGTGTCAATGTGCGCACGAGGGACAACAAAGTCCACGGAGAACTGTCGGTGGCCGAGGTGCTGGCTCGCCTGACCCTGCTCAAGCAATCGCGCTGTCGAAACGCAGAGGAGGAGTTCTGATCAAAACAAAGAACAATCCAGACTCTTGCATTTTGAATACCTCAACTACAGTCTCATGAGCAGTAGAGTGACAAATGATGGCACATCATGTGTAGATGGTACAATGAAAGTGTAGTACATAGAGCAGAAATCAGACAGAGGAACTGATGAGCTGATATTCTGTAAGTAAATGTTATGAATGGGGCCGTAAAACAACTTTGAAATGTCCACTTGATCATGTGTAAACGGTAGAAAAAGACAAGTTTTTGTACGTGGTGTGGGTATCAAATTATGTCAAAGTAATTTTAGTCTGTCTGAAGGGAAGTTACTTGATAATTTAAGGAATGAGTGTGATCATTGTCGCAATGAAGGTTATGTGGATTTGGCACTGATTTTTAACAAAGGTGTGTCTCCATGGGGAACCCCACAAATAAAATAAATCTACTGAATGTGAGCAATTTGTTCTTTTACTTTCACAACAGAGAAGAAGAAAGAGATGTCATGATGAACACCAGTAGGATTATTTTGTAGAGAAATGCAGCCTTCCAGGAATGTGTCATGCTTGGGTTTACTCATTCACAGTGACATGAAACTGAGCAGATTTTTTTAGCCAGTAGTTTTCAGTGAAGTACATGGGTTTACAGTTGTCAAAAAGGGAAATGCAACCTTCATCGATGGCAGTGATTGTCTTAGCCTATTGAGCAATACAGGGCCACACCCTCATTCAACATGTATCGTATGGAATATTATCTCATTTTAAAAGGTGTACTTATATCTGTAACCGTAGTTTTGTGAACTTGTACATTTATATTTGTATCTTTAAGCACAGTTATGCAAACGTGTGCAGTGACGTTTGTCTCTGCAAGCTCCGTTTTGCAAGTCTGTGCATTCAGGCACAGGCTTGCAAACAAACTTTCACAATCTGGGTGGTAAGAATACTTGTGCACGTGCATGCTCACGAACTTTTGACAGCTTTTACTGCGGTAACGTTTTGTACACGGGGTGTGGCAAAAGAAAAAGGCTATCCGCAAAGGAGTGAGGGCGGGATCTCCAGCTTCTGACCAATCAGGTTCTTTGGAATCACTACGCACAACACAGTTGGCTAGTCAACACTGTCAGTCAACCCATGATGTGCTAGTCAGTAAACTCAGAGCCATGTAAAGAGAACCAGCTCTGAAAGATGGACTCCGCAACCACCAGAAAGTCAACAACATATATAAACTTGTGTCCGATGTAACATTAACTTTTTTGGAAAAGTACAAAAACTAAATGTTTAGAAATATTTTTAATAATGGGCCGTCAGGTAGCTAACGTTAGCCAGCCAGCTAACTAGCATTAGCATAAAGTAAACTTCAACCAGTCCCTGTTTGTAGCGTCCTTGGATAGGATGGGGTTAAGGGTGGTGTTTCTACTCACTTAGAAACTATATTTTCTTACTGTTGAGTTGAAACAGAAATGTTACTGTTACCTGACTAGGCCGGTGCATCATTAAAAGATATTTCTATATTTCTAAACATTGTTTTTTGTACCTTTTCAAAAAAGTTAATGGACACAAGTTTATGTATTTTGTTGACTTACTTGTTGGTGGTCACGGAGGCCTTGCCGGAGTCCATCTTCCAGATGTCCATCGACAGATTTAACAGCATCTGACAGTGAAATGTAGGCCTATTCTTCCTCCATGATCTTTCCACATTAGTGCTCTGGTGCTTATGAGAGGACAGCGATAGTGTGGTACAGACTTCATAGCCTACAAACATGAAATTAACAGTCACATTCTGACCAGAAATGAGACATCATTAAAAGAAAAACTGTAATAAAATGTTGTAAACAGTTTATAATGTATGGATCACAGTGAGTGGAGCGCGGTGGGTGGGACAAGATGAGGACCAGGAAGCTCCGCTGCCTCTGATGCTGCGTTCAAACACATGGGGAAAATGTCGGCTATAAACCCTATTTTCTGGACCATCCTTTTCTTTCAGTCTAGTCACAGTACTTTAAAAAAAAAGGGTTTGACTTATTGGATTTGTCACAACCTGTAATTATAGGTGTGGCAAACAACATAATTAAATAAATAATATATGCATTATCCGCTTATCCCTCAAATACAATAATAAAATATAATATTTAATTGCATTTAAATATATAGTCACAACAATGCAGTTTTAATTTTCAAAATTACTGTAAAGATTTTGAGGTTGATGTTTATTGCAGTAATTTTACTGGTAGGTCTATACTTAAACATGTCACTTTGCCAAGTGCTTAGATCTAGTCTAAGACGTATATGAGTGGTTGATTGTAACGAACGCATTATGAGCGTGATAAATGTCAATACTTCTTCGATGGCATCGTGACGGCTTTAACCGGGAAATTGTGCAACTACATCCCCTTGCTTCAGACTAGCAGAGGATCGCTGACAATCGCTTTTTTCCTCTATGACCTGAATGCAGCTTTGGTTCCCTCAGCAGTAACAATGGCCACTAGCTGTCAGATATGGCGACCGGACCGAGGACGTTGCTTTAAAACCTACGGAATCGTTGTTGTTTTGTTTATGGACCTGGTCTTACAATGTGTTAACGGTATGCTTATGGGGACAATTTTATATCGGCTTGGCTTCCGTATATGGCCTTGGGCTATTTGTCGTTATCGTTCTAACGTTAGCTTCTACCCACTGGTTAGCATTAACATGTACTCGTTAGCTAGAGAGCTAAAACAAGTGCACCTAGCTAGTTAGCAATTAAAAAATGAGATGTAGTAAATAGCGCTAATTTGAACAGTTGATTGTCTAATACAACAGGCATCTTTGGTTAATTATATAGTATTTAATTTACAATACATGAGAGCTAACTGTTAATTGTCCCTGCTGATTTGCAAGACGTGTCACTAGCCAGTTCCGTTAGCGCCTCGGTAAAGTTACTGTTAAGCACTAACGTTAGCGTTAGCTAACTTAGATGTTTTATTAAAATAACGTCCTGCGTGTTTTAATTACTAACACATTTACTAGACTTCTAATATATATTTAAGCATAGGTTATTGGCGTGTCTGTCTCGTATAAAGTAGGTTTTATAAATAGGGTCATAGCAGATGAGTGAGCTGGACTCGTAACTATATCTTTATTGTCTGGTTGCTTGTCAGGGTACCTGAGCTCTCCTCATGTTGGCCAGGAGCCCCCCTACACCAGAGATGCCCAGCATGGACCTGTCATCACCAGCCCAGTGGTACCTGCTGCAGCCTCAGGTAAACAGATCAGTCAATAATAAACATTAATCATACTGACTGTAATCTTTAACTATTTTCCCTCTTTTGATTGTTTTTGTAGCACATAACTACAAAGAAGAAAAACACTTTTGAGAGTAGTAGGTAACCAAAGTCTCTGGTTTAAAAGAGTATTTGAAATCGTACGTAAACTGCAAATCTGTGCATATCTATACTGGCACTCTGGTTATGTAACGTCTGTCATTTAATACAGTTGTTATCTTTCTTAAACTTAATTTGTCTGTGTTTTGTAATAACATACAAACAAGAACAGGTGAACAACAGGCTAGTTCAGGTAGAATTGATCAACTTCCAATGCATTTTCTATGTTTGTATTTAAGGTTTTAAACTTAAAAATCTATTTTTTCTTTCTTACCCTGTATCATATAAAAGAGTATATTGCTTTTGTCCAGACTTTGAAGAGTTAATGACTTATCAACAGAGCAACAACAATCTTCTTTTGCTGGCCAGCAGGCAGCCTTAATGGAGCAATCAGGAGGGAATGGCCTTGCTTGAGGACTCTTTGATGGCCCCTTTATTGAGGGCAGAGTGTTAGTCATTTACCTCCCACAGCCTTATTTTCCCAATTTGGCAAGAGATTCAAAGGGACGCAGTCACAGGCCTATTGCCACACTCATCAGTGATCCCAAGCATCAGTTCATAAAATGAACTTGCACCAAAGCTTTGTTACATTACATTGATTATTCTAGCTAGAAACAGAACGCCTGTAACTTTTGTGTTGTGTTGGTGTGTGGCGTTTGCAGTGTCTCCTGCAGACGAAGAGAGCTACACTTCCAAGTGTCCCAGTGGGGGGTTGTGCAGTCGCCTGCCAGCTGATTGCCTTCACTGCAATTACCATCACAACTGCACCTACAGGAAACCAGCTTCCTTCACTTGTAAACCCAAAAAAGGCGTTCACTGTATAGTGAGTAGCAGTTCACCTTGTGATAGATCTATTCTGCTGAAAGGTGGAGTAAGGGTGGAAGTCCATACCTTGTTTAGCTCATTGATAAAAAGGGAAATTAAACATGGCACATAAGGTCATGTTGTGCTTGTAGCATTTGTGTCAGCTATGAAACTGGAAGTCATCTAAATGTTTCTTGACACGAGTCCCCAAGACAAATAGTTGAAGGTGATAGAATTAGTGATTTTAAGAAACGGCTGTGGTACTTTAATTTGGGAATAGCTGTGTAGTGATGACCTGATGTTTTTTTGTATTTGTAGGGAGAGTCGGGACAGCAGCAAACCAACTTCTCTCTCTCTGTCACCTGTCAGTTCTGCTGGCAGCTGGACCCGTCCCAGTACCGCTGCTCAAACTCTACCAACTGTATGACAGTGTCCTGCCCACGCAAGCGCTACAACGCCACCTGTGACGTGTTAGACCATGTACATTGTTTAGGTATGATAAAGGCTCTGCTGTAAAGCCTACTCGGCTTCTTTACTTTCAGTTTCGTTCCCAGTTGTTGCAGTGCGAACACAATAAAAAGTTACTCCGGTCCGAAAACGCCTATAGTTGTTTTGGGAAGGGAGTTTTACAGATTTTCTCATCCAGTTGAAGTTTACAAAATGACCTTTTTTTGCCTGGAACAAAAAATGTGAATCGTTAGCCAATCGTGGTTGCCCTAAAGTTTCCCATGCAGGGTTAGGCATTCTGTTAGGTGTTTAATTAATGTGACGATTAACAGTTTTCAAATGAAATGCACAACATGTATGGAGAACAATATATCACAAAAGCAGTTTTGTGCTGACACATATTTTAATACATATGTAGTTGTAGAATCACGAAACCTTTAATGTTGTGGTATCTAAAAGTAATACTGTAGAGTAATTATGGCAGTACAGTTTTCAGTCCTAGGAATAGGAAGCTTGCTAATTGCACTCTTAAGGTCTATCAGGTGTAAATCAGGCCGATAAATAAAATAGAGGAATATGATTTTTTTTTTAAATGTATACAACTATATTGTATCTATCACACTTAACATTGTGGGGGGGGGAGCCATGCCCAAGTTCTCAATATTTTTTTTTTTTATGAAAGATGTTCTCAGCAGCTTAATGAATTGTCTTGAATGGAATCTTTTAGTTAGAAGCATTTAGGAAAATTGTAGTATTTATTTATTTATTTAGTGCATTGTGGCCCTTGATCTCACCAGGTACATTATTACACAATCTGGAAACCCAAAAGAAAACCAAAACACAATTTTTCTCAAAAAATAATGTCAAGTGTTGTGTGTTTTAAAATATTTTCTACATATATTGTAAATATGTTGAGGGAAATGTGTTTTCAGTCATGCTAATTTATGTTCTTGAAATGCTATTGTGGTTTTAGTTTAGTTCATTTGTTTGGGAAATGTTTTGAACCACTGTCTGTGTCCACTGAATGTCTTTATTTCTTCTGTAGGTAAAAGACGTTTTCAGAAGCGTTTATTTTGTAACTGGACTGGTGGATACAAATGGTCAACAGCATTAGCACTCAGGTAAACCTGCCGCTAGTATCACAGGAGTTATGACCTGCTTAGATGCTGGATTGTGCTCTAATAGCAGTTTGACTTTGTTTCATCTGTGTTTTCTCTCATGTCTTTCTGTAGCATTACGCTTGGTGGTTTTGGAGCAGATCGGTTTTATCTGGGTCAGTGGAGAGAGGGTCTGGGCAAACTGTTCAGCTTTGGAGGTCTGGGCATTTGGACTTTGATAGATGTTCTTCTGATAGGCGTTGGTTATGTGGGACCTGCTGACGGTTCGCTCTACATCTGAAACAAAGCCCTGGAGACATGGCTGGGCGGTTTGTGCCCTCTTCCGCTTCACACCGCTTCCCTCTCAAAGATTGAAGATATGTGATGCTGTGTTTGTAGCACGTTTGCCTGCCCGAGCTCGCTGTGCAACACATCCTCATCCCATCTGCTAACATGCAGGAAGTGTTTTCCTCATTACACCAACGATGACTCTACCCACACAACCATCAGATCAATCCCAATCATTCTGCGTCCGTCTCCTGTTGAGATTCTGCAGATGGAGCTGTGCAGGGGGATGAGGAGCCAGTTATTATGTCTAACTGGTTGGTTTGACTTAACTGGTGGTTAGGCTCTGTCATGCTCATATATACTTAGGTTTGGTTTACTATGGAGCAGTGCTTCCACAGACATCCTGTCAACTTGGTACCGTGTGTTGCTCCTCCCTTTTTGCAAGGTAAACGCATCAATGGGGGGTCAAATGGTTACCATGGCTGCAGAGCTTTTTATGATAACAACAGACAAGCTGAAAGGTAATATTTATATCTGGAAAGAAAGCATGAATATGCAGAAGGGAATATGTTTTGGGTTTTTTTGGCAACAGATGGTTCTTGTTGATGAATTCAACAATTATTTGACCTTATTTCTTCCCTACATTTAGTCAGCAGCACAGTCCACAACTATAGGAGCATTGCCCTGAGGGCTAGATAAATGATGCCATGGTTTTTCAAAAGCTCAAATCAAATGTTGGAAAATGAAAGTTCATTGATAAAATTCATATGTTGTATAAATAAATACGCAAGAGCTACTGTATGTTCAAACAGCAACTGGAACTGGTAGAGAACCAGAAAGAAGTGCAGGGGCAAACATGTAGTCTGATTTTTGGGAAGGCACCGATAATCTCTAACAGCGTATGTTTGTACATGATGATGAATATAGAAACACTTCAAATGTGTTGCACTAGCAGACTGCAGTTACTTGTGGTTTCCCGTGTTGGAGATGTTGGAGATATCCTTTGCATTCAACTGGTATTTTTCATTATCACTCTTCACATTGTAAAAAAAAAAAAGTGCTCTGTGTACTAACACTGTAAGATCTTTGCTTGAGACTGTGTGGCACAAATGGGTTTACCGCTCACTACATGTAAATACAGTTTTCTGTTTTCAGTTGCAGGCCATTTTTTTCTGGTGGAACACTGTAAATGACATTTTTTTTAAGTTATGTAAATAGAACTGTGAAATATATGTGTTTATCTAATTATTGTCAGTGGATGTACAAGAACCATGGCTAAATGTGTTGATTTACTCCATAGTTTATGGTAGCGTTTAATGGGGCCACACTGCTCTAGGGCACAGTTTGATCAGGTTTTGCAATAAGACTAGTGGCATGAAGGGTGAACAAGCCATCAGTTGAAGAGACTAAACACAATTTTGGCTACCATTTCTATGTGGAAAATACATATTTCAATTTATAAATTCAGAAAAGCAGAAATTAAATGACTAATGTGGCCAATCATCCTGGACTAAACGCAGCTTTTTAGTCTTAAAAAGATGTCAAGAGGTCAGCATCTTCTTTATATAGGGAACTTGAGCAGGACAGATGCTTTGTTTCAAGGGGCCAGCAGCTTGAATGCTGTTCTCCTTGCAGTCTCTGATAGGAATTCAGAGCTTTATTATTAGCTGAGGTCATCTTCACAGATGTCTGTGCTTTTTCTCACATTAAACACAGTGAGCGGTGCCAGAAGCCTATGTTACCCGCAGGCGTGTGTGACAGAAGGAGGGGGTCTGGAGAGTAACCTAGTGGCTGACGAAAGCTCTCTTCCTAAACTAGCACTGTTTAAGGGCTTTCAAGCAAGGCACCGAATTGCCATATACAGTTAACAGAGTTACATGGTGATTTCAGTAAATAAGTTAAGTAATAAGTTTTACAACAGCACTATTTATTTCACCAATTCATGTGTGTGCTCATGCTGCATAATGTGAGAAAAGGTTCTTGGTTTTTGTGTTGGCTTCTCCAGTTGGCTGCTTTGCTGAGACTGTAAATTTGCTCCACCCTAATTCTAGTTCCTCAAATTTGACACCACCCACTCACAGCTCCCTCCCACACAGACTGATGCAAGTGTTTGTCATATACTCTGAGTTGAGGTGGAGACTTGAAATGCTCACCTATACTCTGCAAGGACACACAAGGGATTTTTCTTTTCACCTTTTGAAAACACCTTTTGGATTTAAATACTGACAAAAGACTTTGTAATCCTGCATCCACAAGATACTCTCTACGATTGTTGCTACTAACTGCCCCGGCATGACCCCATTTTGTCTGAATCATATTGTGTAGGCATAAATAGGTTTACTTGCAGTGCAAACGTCTATTACCTGTCAGTGGGTATAACATTTGAAGCATACTGAATGGAGGTGGTTGTACATACATCTGTGTATATGCATGTACATATGAGTACATTTTTGTATGATGCATGAATCTAAAACTTATAAATAATATGGGGATGGTAGAATACTTTAGTATAACACAAAGCTGGATGCACAATGACCTGACAAACTAACATCTACAATAATAAGATCAAACACAAAGCTGGAAGGTTCTACTCATTATCAAATGTAATCTGATCACATGTTAATAATTGTCTGGAAAGTCTGGAGTAAATAGTACAAAATAGCTTTTTATTCATACATCAATGGCTACTGCCCAATTAAAAATAATGGCCAGAGTGGTATTTGATTTTGCTATTAACTCTTAATGATATTCCCATTTTCTTTGACTATGAAACCATACTTAATTGGAATTATATAGAACTTCGTCTTATGAGAATAATAGTTTAATTTTCTGGTACTTATCCCAAACAGTCATCATTCACACTGTTAGAATTAACAGTCATTGGGAGTTGAGCCAAAATATTGTCTGTCAAAGAGACGGTATCACGACTTCCTGATTTTGAATTGCTAATCATGCAAAGAGAACAAAAGTTTATTCATCTCTCTCTTACGCAATCCCACTTAGTCCCATCGCAGCTCTGAATTTCATGAGCATCGGTTCTGACCCCCTGTATCCAACACTGCCTAACAGATTGTGTTGTCCAATTATGCTCACTCCTACAGGAGATATCTGTAACAAAACATGGATAAACAGAATGCTGTAACCACATGAATTCAAAAGTCTAACCACTCTAAGCATCCAACTGGGTGTGCTCTTTTCTCTCTCACACTTGGACGGTTGCTAAGGAGCACTTGAAACCACCCCAGAACATGACAGAAATGACAGTGCCCCTAAAAAGTATTCACCACCCTTGGACTTTTTGTTTTTTTAACAACATTTAATCACAATGGAGTAATTAAATTGTTGACACTAATCTGCAGAAACGGCCATTTAATGGTAAATTGAAAACACAGCTCTACAATATGATCTAAATTAAGAACAAATATAAAACACAAAATGACTGTGTAAATGCTTACGCCCTTTTCCATGACATACAAATCATCACTAGTGCAGCCAAATTTTTTTTTTTTTTTTTTTTAAAAAAAAGGCACATGACAAGTGATTTTGACACAAAAAGATGGTCTTCCAAAACTGAGCTTTTTGTCCACCATACATACCGAATCCTAAATGAAGCATCATGCTGTGAGGGTGCTTATCTGCAGTCTGCAAGAGAACTGTGGGAGGTAATTTATTTTCCAGCATGACAACAACCCCAAACATAAAGCCAAAGCTAGACAGGAAGGTACGGTGTTCAAAACAACAATGATACCGGCCAATTCAGAATCCAAACCTCAATCCGATCAAGAATCTGTGATAAGACTGTTGCATGGAGACTGAGTGAGCAGCAATTTTCAAGAGCTAGGACAATGAATGAACGGGGATGTTCAGATGTGCAAACCTGACACAAACCTATCCACATAGACTCAAAGCTGTAATTGCTGTCAAAAGGTGCTTCTGCTACATATTGACTGGAGAAGGGGAATACTTAAGCAACCAGTTATGTTGTGTGTTATATCTGGATCATTTATAGACACTAACATTTTTCTGTTGCAGCCACTCCATTCAACATTGTAAAACTAAAACATGAAAAGTCAAAGGGTACCATTTGTTAACATTGCACAGGCCAAGAGACAGGCAATTTAAATAAATTACTTGTGCCACTGGTCTTCTCTACTGTTTTGTCAATTTTATGTTCCTTGTGGAGGGTTGATATATCCATCAACTCTCATCCTCCCGTCCAATCCATTTAAAAAGAACAAAAAAAAAAAAGTGCCAATTCTGCTTTCCAAATCTGGAATCGCTTCTACAGTCTTGGCACAACAACAATATTGAAATTTTAAAAACATAAAATAAAAAATTAAGATTGAATCGTGGTTGTTTCAGACCATCATGACCACCTCAAATGTGTCACAAACAAGAGAAAGTCAGGCCAATTTCAATTTGTGATTTATTTGTACAATAGGAATCACACTGTACAAATCCCCCAGCTCAGAAGTAAAGGCAAGAACATAATAGCATATATTCTGCCTGACCTGAACATCCCTCAAACCTCAAGTGAGCTTAGACTGATGGAAACATATGCCCAGAAAAAAAAAAAAAAAAAAAATTAAGCTTAAAAAACAAATAAATAAAGCAGCTACCTGCTGAAGAAAGTAACATTTACAGGGCTAGAAGAGACCTCTCCCAACTAAGTGCCAGAATGTAATGAAAATACTAAAATGAAAAAAGGCAAAATAAAAACAAAAAAAAAAATCTCATGTCCCAGGTTTAGCTGTCCGACCTTTATGGCAGTGGAGCGATTATGGCCTCATTTTAAACAACATGTAAAAATGGAACTCACAGTAGACAAATAAAGGAAAGGCATATGGTGATATCTCTATCAAGTCCATGTGCCCACGCCACTTACACATTTATACACCATCCACAGATAACGTTTTTACACACAAGACAGAGGACACTCTTCAATTAAAAAAAATAAAATACAACAAAAAAGTGGAATTTCCGCTCCAACCCGCCCCCATGTAGAACAAGTTTAGACAGCAATGGAGGTGACATGGTCCATTTCAAAAAAAACAAAAAAAAAACAAAAAAAAAACAACCCAAAAACAAACAAATGTCAATTTACATTCACTCAAATTTCCATTAGTAAATCACTAATGTTACCATGGTAACTCAAAATGTCGTATAAAAATATAACAAAAAGACTGAAAACTGATGCACTCAACAAAAATATATCTACATAGTCTTAAATGTGGGGTGGGGGCTGAGCGACACGGTCAAGAACAGCTCAAATTTCCAATCTACCATTGCTTCTGTGGGATAAGGAATGCATAAGGATGCTCCACATATCAAGTCTGAGTAGCAGCACTCTTTCCCCTCTCGCTAACAGTGACATAGTGAAAGCCACGGGTTCCATCCGGACCCCTTGGCAGCCTCGTTACCCCCGGTGGCAGGCCGTCAGCGTTCTGGATCTTTCTACCCAGCATTGGGCTGCCAACCGGACTGCTCTCCTGAGATGCCACCTGCTTGCGCCGCTGAACCCACGGGCTCCCTGAAGGGGTGAGGCTACTGTCTGAAGAGTAGTCTGCCCAGCGGCGCCCAGGCTCAGGGCTCAGTCTTCCCTCGCTGACTAAGGGAGACTTGTGGGAATGAGGAGATTTGCGCTGAGGACAGGGGCTGGCACGAGGGCTAGACCAGGGACTGTTACGCGGAGACATACCAGGACTCAGGTGATTGTTCTGGAAGCTGATGCCTGCAGTGGTGGGGCTGAGCTTGTTGCAGGACTGGGACTTTCTGGTCAGCCTAGGAGACGTAGGGTTGCTCTCAGTCTCTGAGGAGCTGCAGGCTGAGTCGTCTCCGTGGTACTGAAGCTCTCGCACTCTGCTGTTGAGTGAGCGACTTTTGCGCATCCCTCCCTCCTCACTCGGCCGTTCTTTGGGTACCTTCTTCTTGGGTGGCTTGGTGCCAATCAGGACTACTTTCAACCCCAGCAAACTGGCCCCTCCATCCTCGCTCCCCACAGCTTCATTGGCTTTAACAGCAGCCTCCACCTCCTCAAACTCCACAATGGCGCATTCCTCAGTGCCTAGCTGAGTGTAGCGGCCACTCAGCCTCTTCAGGTCAGCCGGCAGGTCCTTCCCTGGCTTCAGGACTCTGACAGAGGCAATGGCGCCGTATGTCCCGAAGGCTTTCAGTAACAGCTTCATCAGCTGCTCCTGCTGAGTGGCTCCTCCCTCATTGCCTCCATTATCCTTAGTGAGAGCAGCCAGCTCTGGCCACCTCTGCAAATCACTTAACAGCAGCATGCGGCTAGGCAACGACTCGCTGGCAAAGACTGGCACTGCGGATTTACGCCGCACCTTACGCCCCTCATCGTTCAGCTCAAGTATCTTTGAGTGTCTCAGAGCATAAGCAGTTGTTCTCCAGTCACGAGTCAAGTGTTTCACCTGCAAAGAGACAATGCTTGGGTTACATGGGTGAGACGCTAAGTGGTTAAAGAGGGCCATCTCAAAACCATTAGATCACAAATTTGATCCCTGAAACTGCTTCTCTTTGAGTTACGAAGCTTCACCTCAAAAGAATGGCTAAACAATAACTTAAGCCTGTCAGGGGCAGGCAGTACACACTATTGATTGATCCTTCTAAGTCATACTTCCTTAATCAATATCTGTACCGATAGCATTATAACCGATTCAACACACCCAAACATCCTGGCTTCCATTCATCATTGTATAATTTGCTCATATTTAAAATGTGTCACCTCAGTGTTGTCAAGCTAATATTTAAATAATTGTTAATATTAAAAATTAGCAAATGCACGAGGACTCATCACTAGCAGCATAAACCGAGTTTTTTTGTTTGTTTTGTTTTTTTAAAAACCCTGCATGCATGAGCCTAAAGTAGCACCAGCTGTTGTGAATCAGTGTGATAATATCATTGCATCCCAGCATCATGTTGCATCATGTTGATACTAAAAAACAGCCAGTCAATGCTATTCAGTTCTGCATTCCTCAGCCTCTACGTCACTGGGAATTAAAACTGCCTGGAGCTTTATCCAGGTTCCCCATTTTAAAAAAAAAAAAACAAAAAACATTTTTTCCCCCCTTCAGCCTTGCTTTAACTTCATCTGTACATTTGTGCTCAGATATCATGTATGTAGGTTCATTATAATATATTAAGTTGACCATCAGCTCAGGAATATCAATATCTAACTTTAAAGGCAAACTCCGGTCATTTTAACCTGGGCTCTATTTTTTGTTTAACATATTTTGGGGTCTAAATGAGTAATACTAATAATTGGTCTAGTAAATTACCTACGCCAGCATCCACAAACGGGCTGCAACGTAATCTTTTGGGGCAATTGCGCCTGTGAAAAGTACATCCCCTAAAAGTGCTTGTTTCTGCCACTGACAGGCTCAGATTGTTATTCTTACTCTTTAACAAAATGGTTTGTGTATGTAGGGATCCTTTCCATAATGTTGTCAGACACTCAGAACATCAATCTGAGCCTGTCAGTGGCAAAAACAAGCACTTTTAGTGGACAGACTTTATACTCCAGCCATTGCAGGCAGATCGCGAATGCTGGCTATGGCGATCTACTGGACCAATTCCAAAACTTTTGGTAAGTATTAGTCATTTAGACCCCAAAATTTGTCAAAGTAGGGGCCAGGTTTAAAAATACAGCAGTCTCCCTTTAAAAGCACACAATGAGCCACCAGTGGACTATTAGCTGTAGCATATGATGTGTACACTATTTAGCCTATTATAGAAAAGGCTTGGTGTGCAATATCCAGCCTTATCAGGACAGGGAATTCCATTTATTTCTTATTGTGTTTCCAGACTATACACAAGTGCTTTGCAGCAATGGTTACCTTTTTGAATGAAGTGAGCAACTTGACGCTAACAAACCCAAGTTTGTTGCGTCTTACATGTTTGAGCAGGAAGGCATCGTGCTCCAGGTTCTCATCTGACAGGTAGTACTCGATCTGAGCGACCAACTTCTGGATGAGCTCTGGATCTGGGGGCTGCCAGCTCTCCTCCTCCAACTCTCCTCCACTGGTGCCGGCACCACTGTGTGTGGGAAGAAAACACACATCATGGTCAACAGAGACTCTTCTCTAGTACATTACTGAAACAGCAGAATGTTTCATATCCTAAAACGCCAACATTACAACTGTTACACATTTCACTTTCATTAATACAATAAGCCAGAGGCTTACAAGTTGTTGGCAGGAATACGTCTTCATCCTGCCATTTCCCTCTGAAGTTTTTCCTTGCAGCAGTTGACAAGCTGTGTCTCCAGCCATAGTCACCATGTCTCAGTGCCAGACCTCGGCACCAGTGTCCCACCAATCCTGAAACTGCCAAGACCTCTCCATCTGAGGGGGTGCAGAGTCACAGGCTCTCCCTCCCACACAGAATATGGTGGCTCACCAAATCAACTTCACACAATTTACAAAAACTGGTACGAACACTGCATTGCTGAGGCACCTGGCTGAAGCCCTGAAGCAGCACAGCCAGGTAGCCTTGCAGATTAGTGTGAGGGTCTGAATGAAATTTTGTGGATGACTCATCACCTCCTCCCCTCCCTCGCACACCCTTAGTCAACAGCTTTCCAGCCGGCTGACCGCACAGCTGGCACAAGCCCTCTGCTTCCCCAGGACTTCAGATAAAAAGACAACCGCGAGCTGAGCTTTTAGAAGAGAATGTCACTGTCAACACATACGCGAGAATTTAAATATGTGAATTAAAGAAAATTTAGAACAGATGTTAGCGATACTGGCAATAGGCTGTGATGAAGTTCACTTTCACGTTACTGACTAGTTCACTCCAAGTCTGTGAAGGAATGTTGCAGGAATATTAGGTGAAACGGCCACATGTACTCTTAAGATCCAAGCATGCTTCCTATCACATGTTCAGTGATCTTAAAATACATCTTGTGTGAGAAACGTGCCACAACGCGCCGGTCTACACAGGTGTTACAGAAGATCTTTATGCCAGAGAGCCATTAGTGTTTGACCTACGAGCAAACTGAAAGGCTTGGTATGGACAGAGCGATTTATTTTTTTGGCCTCTATCACTGACTCACCCTTTGCGCACTAGTCCGAGTTGTAGGGAACTTGTAGGCCAGAGGATAAAAATAGCATGCCATGACGCAGGGGAATTAGATTAAAGTGACGCCGCCTCTCCCTCACTGATGCTGCCTACAGGTGGTTAAACGCTTCCCCGCCATCCCACCCTGGAGATAATAATATCCCTCAAGTATATCAGATTACACGCCCAACTGTGAGCATCTATTGTCTCGCACGGTGATGCCGTTACAGTCTTTTGTTGTCACTGTGATACACCTGCCGGGATTATAGTCCATTTGTACAGTATCTTTCAGCACAATTGGCATTATTTCAGTGAAACAAAGCAATCCAACTGTACCCACGCTGCTCATGTACTGGCAGTTAACCCACTGAAGTTACCGACCGACGCAGAAATAGACTGGTAGGGTTCCAATAACCTTGACACTAAGAGGAACACGTTTCATTCACCCTCCAACCTTACTGAACCCAGTCTGCCTACCATGGTATTTGGGAATAACCTACACTTTACTCACATTTATTGAGTAAAACTAATATGATAAAGTTGGTCTGTCAAGGCCGCCTGTTTACCAAATTATGATATAATTGACTTACATTTATAGTTTACCAACCCCATTGTTACCACAGGCATCACTGGCTACTAAGACAGTTAACTTAAAGTATAGCAAATAACTCAAACCTTGATTTGTCATGCCTTCCGATTTCGTCCTCACTACAGCTGCCTCCAAGGAAGTCAATATTATTGGATGACACTTCCTCCGGGTCCTCGTCCTCTGCCGCCTGAATGGCCACGGTTATCGTCACCGTCCCCATCTCCTGAGTGTGCTGATCCACGGTGATTACCTCATCGATGCCCTGCTCCGCTGACGCATCTGAGGCGCACTCCGCTGGGTTCGGATTGGGGATCCCCACGGAACCACTCATGTTCCTCGAATAAGTCAAGGTGCTTCCACCCGCTGCCTTCCCCCCTTCTGTTGTAGCAGCAGCAGCAGCAGCAGCGCCTCCCTGGAAGCTTTTAATCTTGCTCGACTCGAAGGCACAGACAGGATACGGGGTGCGTAAAGCTGCTCGACGTCTCTTCGGGCACCAGTGATGGCGGAGAAGGACCCAGGGGGCTCCGAAGACGCGCTCCACGGCTCGCCAGAGACCCCCGATCCAGATCCGACCCGATGGAGGGCCCTGAGGAGCAGCGGGTCTTGTAGCAGCCAGCGAGACGCAGTCTGGAACTGGTGAGACCGACAGCCTGGAGCCTCCTCGGGCTTCTACTGCTGCTACTTCCTCATATGTAAGAGGCTTTCTGCTTTTGAAACGAGCTCTGGGATTGGGCCGCAGCAGCGTCTCTTCGCACTCATTCCCAACCCACAAGCAAAAGCTGACACAAAGCCAAGGGGGAGGTAAGAAAAAGGAGAGGCAGCGCATGAAGGCGTTCACCAAGGCGTGCATATTTCTCTTTCTCTTTTCACACACGGATATTTACACACAGAGTGTTGTCTTTTTATGTGAAGACACGAATATCCCGTTTACATGGCTCTAAGTAGGGGAGCAAATTCACGTGTTCCCCTCTAATTGGGAAATCACCGTGCCAAGGACGACCCCTTCTCTAACGCCGCTAATTGGATAATAGGCTTTCAGAGTCTGGTTGCACGCACGAGACAAGTGGTGCATGTGCCTCAAGGAATGAGGAAACACATAAATTAATAGCAGATATTCATAGGAGTCAAATTAGAGATGGCAAACAATTAGTATGGTATCAAAACTCCAGATTAAAAATCCCAATTTTATTTATTTAACATTTTACATATTCATTAAGTACACTATCATATTTTCTGTCAAGTTAATCTCCCTACATGATGGTCTAACCCTTGTTTCAAATCATTCTCCGTACTACTGGGAATGTGGAGAAACACATTTTCTTATTTTACTGAAAAACGGTCAAATTTGGGTTGGGAATTGACTCAAATTCATCCATTAAAAAACTCTCCAAGTGTAATTTGTGTCTAATTGTAATATGTAAACTCACCCTCATGTCAGTAAGTCTCCCAGAAACAATAAGGACACCTTAGTGTCCTCACTGGTAGCTGTGGCCCTGCTCTTGGCCTATGGGACCAGTGAAACTTCACTAAAATAAAAGTGAAAATAACCTATATGATTATTATTTTTTTGTCTTAGGGATCCACTGGTACCTCCAAAAGTAGGTGTGGGGGTCCAGAGTTCATTTCCAGAATCACTGGTTTCATTGATGTTGATTTGTAGCATAATGTAGGTTTTCTGCTGAGAGCAATGTTATTTCAGTCATCTGAATGTTTCTCTGTAAGCTAAACCTTAAGTCCATTTTCGTAGGTTGCTGTTGGCCTCCATCCTAATAGCCCTGTAAATCACCCACACCAATGTTGTTGACTGTTGTCTGCCCCACATGAAATATCTTTACTCCTCCCCACTGGCAAGCCATGCTCACAGCTGGTGGGCAGTCTGACTCATTCTCTGCACCACATGCCATACAGTGCTCCAGTTTGTGTACAATGCAACATGGGGGAAGAGAGAGACAATGAGTGAGAGAAAGAGGGAGGGGAGAGGGGTTATGGAAGACATTGCAAATAAATAATCTGAGGCACTAAGTTTCCTACTGAGGACTTGTTTTCTCAGATCAAGTGAAAGATTCTGCCAGCAGGGCCATTTCAACTGTTTCCACTGCAAAACAACATCCAGGATTTTCTAGAATCACGTCTTATTGCCTTTGTTTAATTTGATTTAAACCGATTTCTAGAAAGCTCCTGATCCAACGAAATTAATATGAAAATTGTTGTGAAATTGTGAGACAAACTGTCCAGGAAGTTATGTCAGGATGGCCCTTGTATAAGCACCTGTAAGTAGTGTTACAGGCCACTTCCTCTTTTTAGGCATGATTGTCCCAGTTTGACGTAGATGGCCTCCTTTGGTCCTCTATCAACCATCTGTCCACAATTTGTACAAAAAAATCCACAAAAAATACTGTAGGCTACAAAAGAAATGTATTGAAAGAAGTGTCGTGTCTAGTCTTATTTTGTCCACCATTATTTATATGTCACTAGGGGTGGACAAGAAAAAGAGGCTCCTTTCAGTATAATACAATACAATTCAACAGCACCACAAACTCTAGCCTCCCAAAGGACCATAGAGTTGAATCAACACCTCTCTGACGCATTCTTGACAAAAAGTGAATAAGACGAACTTCACGAAATAGTATGTCATGTATTACAGGGCTGTTGTATTGGAATGAATTAAATTTATCTAGGTTATCTTTTACTCTGCCATTCTAAAATCCTTCTCCGAGCATTTTCTTCCATTTTGCGCCTTAAGACAGCTTGGTGAATTTTCATATGTCCCATTTTCCCACCTCTGGCTCCTGTTGCAACCCTCCAAGGATAATCTCTGTTGGAATTGCCTCTCCCAAGGATTCTGCAGATGATTTTTCCTTTTACTTTTTTGTTCTCTTGTCCCTTATATGCTTTTCAGGGTTTTTTTCTTCTTAAGGCGCCAGTAGTGATCCTATTGACACTCTTGTAACCAGTCAGTAGAATTGAAGCCTCTTAGATGACTCTTATTGGTTTTGACTGAGTATATCTATATCCTATGACCTGGAAGTCTGACGACCTTCATATAACTTGTGTAATTCACATAATGTGTGACTTCAGTAGGACTCTTATTTGCAGTAGACAAATATAGTCACATTAAATTTATATATATATATATATATATATGGATCTACTGGTAGTACAAAAAGTACATTTATTATATCCTCAATGCTGAGACCAATCAAGTTCATACATCAGTCCCTGATCATCCCTATTCGGTAGTGCTAATTAGTAAAAGCATGCTAACATGCCAAACTAAGACGGTGAACATGGTTAAACTTTATACCTGTAACGATTACATGTTAGCGTTGCCATTTCAGCCTCACAGAGCTGCTAGCATGGCTGTAGACTCTTAGGGCTTTTTGCAGTAAAAAACAAGACTTTCTTAATGTGACATCAGTAATTATGTGACATCAACAGAAGTTAAAATGCAACATCACACATTAGAACGAATGAAGCCTTTTGGATGAACAAAACATCCAGTTCCCTTTGACGTAGTGATTCTAGATGTACGATAGAGTTCCATTGTTAAAACCTGCCAGGCCACTTGCGTAGTTGGAGTAATTATTGCTTTAAGCAAATGGTACAGTAGTTAACAATGTGGGAATTTGCTGACATGAGGCCCACAGTGTGAAATTTCTACAACAATTTTAACAAAGAATTTTTTAATACTTTACGTCACCGAAAACAATAATTTGTTTTCGCTGGCAGAAGCCCTCCTCTTTTTGTCTTTTCAAAGCTTGATATTATTGATACGGTGTGACGTGGCAGATGGAAGGGGCCTTGGCAACCAATCTGTCTCACCCTTGTTTGTTTTCTGCTTTCACGTTTGAGGAATACTACAAAACATGGGGGACGGTTGTAACCCTGTGAGGAAATGTTTGCAACCCCCATCTCTTGCAGCCATCACAGAAAATAAAGTGCTGCTTAGCATGGATGGAATCAATTTCAGCTAAAGACAGATCTTGCATTTAATTAATCAAAATGACACTGACTTGGTTATCAAACAGATCATGTAAACTCTAGGTTACTGGGGAAGTGGGTTACTGTGAACCATTCGAGCACTACAATAAAACTATTACCTGAACCTGTGTTACAACCATCCTGGTATCTCCTAGTTAAAGTCACTCTCATTGCATAAATAATGAACTGAAGCTTAAAATCATTAACCCAGAGCTGTCAAGTAATCTATTTTTCCCCCTGACTGTGAATGGCATAAATCTTTTCAGCTCCTGTGGATAAACAAAAATAAAAATGCTTGATAAATGGATTGACTGACAAGAAAAGCACTCTCTCTTTCTCCCACACTCACTGCCAGATGGTAGAAAGCAGCAGATCTATGTACATCACCCACCTTCATTTTTCTGTTGTATTTTTTAAGGTGAGAATATGTTTACGAATAATGTCCCTGTTTCTACACCTATGTGTCCTCTGTCAGTCAAGGCAGGGGTCATGCTGTGCTGCTGCCAACAAATCAGCACTGCTAATAAAATTACACCATGTTTATTTTTGCATTTCTTGGGATAAAAAAAGCCAATGTCTAGGTTTTTCAACAACCCGTAGTATATATCACCTTTGTTATGCTGTATATATCAGACTGAATGTTCTCTTATAATTAAGATAAAATAATGAAGAAATACATACCATAGACTGGGGCAAGGACACATGAGATACAGATACAATGTGACAAATACAGGAATAACACCTTTTATTGGCTCTGTGTTTCTTCTGGGAATCATGTCTGATTTACCTACATATGTAGCAAAGCAAATAAGTAGATCTATTTATGCACAACTGGAATTTAATTTGTACTCTTTCAATATGGCCTGTCACACAAACTGTTGATGATCACCTCCCATAATATGTGTCAGCCTGTGCTTCGTGAATAGATTGTGACAGGCAGTGTGTGGGATGTCCCTTTGATGAATCTGGACTTGTGTTCTCTGAGCAACAGCTTCTTACTGCCGGAGTAAAAAAGGCTGAAAATACACAACACAATCTATTTGTCCACATTTGGTGTTCTGTGTTGTTACTGACTGAGATTAAATGGGTAGTCACCTGGGTCATACTGTTTGAGCAAAGGGAGAGCACTAAAACTGTGGATAAAGTTGGGGTCCAAAATGTTATCCATCCTTGACATGACAAAGCCTATATTAACCTCTAGAAATAGTCCCTTTTCACAGTGGACATTTTGACTCATCAAACACAGGTGTACTCATGAATGATTACAATGTACGTATCTAATTAGCTACACCTGTGCCTTTGCTGCTATGGCAAGTCAAAGTGTTCAGCAGGAGAAAGGTCTATTTCTTTTGCTGCCATGTAATTATTTTCATACATTTAATTCAATACACACGTAGTGCACAATTTATAGTGTTGGTCTGTAATCCAACATCTCTATTGGATTAATCTATAGTCAAATGCACCGAGATGCTCAGTCACATGGCATGTTGTCATTAGCTGAGTTTGACTATCCGGAATTAACATTACAGATATTAACAACATCATTTTGACTAGTTGTAATTATATTGTGACTAATCAGATCACATCTGCTACGTCAGAAATGACATAGCAGATATCAGTAATGAATATCCAGTCTAGCTAAAAAATGTAAAAAAACAGCTTGCCATACATTCAAGGTAGACAGGAGGCTAATGGCAGGGGTGAATCAACAATTCCAAGATATCTGAGAAATGCAAGTGACTCACTGCCATGGCTTACTGACACACCTAACTGGAACAGAGCTATCATTAGCGTTATTTGTTGCACCTGTGCTTTTTCCTCTAAGGTCTGTTTTCAATGTTCTTGTGGTCATTATCATAGCAATCTCTTTCCTCTGCATTACATCCATTTTAAGTTGAGTACAAAATGGGAGCAGAGAATAGGTCAAATTGAAATGTTCACAGGTGCAGATAAAAGTAATTACTTTTTGAAGTGTTTTGTTTTAATTATGTTAAGAATTATGATGGAAAAAAGTGCATGCAATACTATTATGTGTAATTTGCATCTTCACAGTACTTTGTCATACAGCTTATGTCATTGTTTAGTGGTGTTACCTACTGCCTTTATTATATTAAATGTTTTGTCTTTGTCTGTTTTTCTGCTGCATTTACTCTGCATTAGGCGTATTCTGGGAGGGCATGTGGGATTGGCTGATATATAACCTTGACCTGCTTAACTTAGTCTGACCTTCAGTGTGATGTAAAATGAAAAAAAGACTTATGGCTTAATAAACATGGCCAGCTTAACCCGACAGGGGGCCCTGGTGTTAATTTGAGCTGTGGGCCCTATACTGAGCCCCTAGTCTCTGTACATTATACTCCGTCAAGTACAGTCCGTACAGGAAACTACATATGAGAGCTATTTGGGGTTACTACCTGGCCTCATTGCTGTGTGTGATATTTTGTGGAAATTTCATAAAAGACCAATTTATTCAGAATATACACAATGTAAACACAATATAAACTGAAATAATACAGGCATTTAAAACTAGAATGCGACACAGGTCGCTTCTAGACAAAGCCACAATGTTAGATAATAATAACTGATAACTAATTAAGTTTCAAACCAAACTAAGCCCACCTTTAGCAAAATAAACAATTTCAGGACTGGTTTCCCTACGGAGTGCTTTTTAGTGACACGGGAAGTGAGCGTATCTAAGCAACGCCGGCGTTGCCATGACAACAGTGCTTGTCTCCATGGAAGTTTGTAGCGCCTGAAGTAAAGATGAATATCGGGTTTTGGAACAACAAATCTAAGCTCTAAAAATAGCTCACTTTAGCAAATGAGTTCGCGTATTTCTTTTGAATATTCACGAAGTCAGTACCGCTACTGAAATAGTAAATACTTTTCAACGTCCAAGGTTGGTGTTCACTGTTAACTTTAGCAAACGTTAGCTAAATGGAGCCAGGGCGGACTGAAGGCAAAACGGTGCGATCTCAGAAACACAACACCAGTGTCAACGATCGATGCGTGTTTCTCACGCCCGTGGTAAATACCACTTTTAATAGACTTTTACCTTTGCTTCACAGTGTAATGCTATATAGGCTAACTATTAAAAGTTTAGCTAAGCCTCAGGCTCAGTAGAGAAAATGATCAGTTAGCAACTGAAGTTAGTAGTCTATAGCCATATGTTAATGTTTAAATAAGGGGTCTATGTCTTATTTAATGCAACACAGTTGATCTATTAGGACAATATTTTTGCAGGTCAACAGCTGCAAGTTGCACCTTACAACTGTCAAATCACTAGTTCCGGAGAGAGCCCAGGGGATGGTGAGTAGTGACAAAGAACACACTGAAAAACAAGTTATGTGGTTAATTGCCTAGACTTTCCAGTGCGTGCTTCGCAATTTATTGTTTACCGTTTTACAGACGGACTCTCAAGATATTGTAAGAGAAAAAAGCATGAATACCGGCCAAACAATGAATCATTTTAACCCAGGTAAACTTGAGCCCATTCACTCATTCACATACCACTCGCCCAAGAGGTTTTGTGTGATTCAGCATTGTATTGTATATTCATGAGTGGCTGAGGTATGTAAATAATCCTGTGAACTGTTTTCACTTCACTATACCATACCCTCTGTAGAAAACAGGTTGCTTGCATGCAGCCAGAGAAGACTTGCCCAGACACCTCTGGTGCCATCATTTGCAAGTGACTCGACAGATTCCTCTGCACATAATCTAGTACCACTAGCGAGTGGTGCTCAAAGTGGTTTGGATGCAGTTTTACATGCAGCACAAGAGGATAGAGACAAATATAGAAGACCAGCCCCAAGTGCAGGGGCCACTTACTACCATAATGCCTTAAACCTTCCCAAGCCAGCAGGTAAATATGGCAACATCACTTGGCGAATATTATGCAATAACTGGTTTTATTGTTGATTTTTAGATTTAGAGCATTTAGAGTTTGTCTCTACAAATGTATAGCATTTATTTTTATTAGATGACCTATGATGTTTTGTGTAATCTTGAACTCAGTGTGTAATATCCATGCCAGGTGGTTCTGGAGGATATAAGTACAACGCAGTCCCTGGTTTTCCCTCCACTCGATTGCCTTATGACAGTTTTGCATCCGGTTTTCAACGAATTGACTTGGACAGGTACCACTGGTCTCTTTTGGATTTTCTAACTTATTTGAATTTTATCTGTGTAGTTTAGAACATGTTGGTTTGGCTATCACTGTAAACTGGACATATGATTGTCATGTGTCGAGGCAGATGACCGCCCACCCAGAGCCTGGTTCTGCTCGAGGTTTCTGCCTGTTAAAAGGGAGTTTTTCCTTGCCGCTGTCGCTTGTGCTTGCTCTTGGTGGGAATTGTTGGGTCTCTGTAAACATAAAGAGTCGGTCTAGACCTGCTCTTTATGAAAAAGTGCCCTGAGATAACTTTGTTACGATATGGCGCTATATAAATAAAACTGAATAGAATTGAATGTGTCACGGCAGTTCTATGTATCCATACTTGCAGTGTCTTTCATATTCTTGTGTCATCCCTGTCCAATAAAGGTTTGTTGGTTTTATGAACACAGTCTGGCTGTCACAGTATTTGCAGCAGAAATAATGACATTTGCCTGAAATGGCATGTGCTTCAGATTGCCACCAGGGAGCAGCAAAGTCCCTTAAAACACCCCTTGTCTCCAAAGATAAGTGGTTGCTGACTCTGGTGACAGAGCAGAAATAAGTCAATCAATATGTATAGTGAACTACTAAATCAGCAATTTGCATCACTGATTTGCTTGACTTGAAGGTGAAACACAGCTGTTATGTCATGAAACTTACATGCTGAACTGCAGTCATCCATATAAAGCCTAAATTGTACTAAATGTTCTTTTAATTTTCCAGGCGCTGTCTGGAGGAATGCCCCCAGCTGGGCGTTATGGATGAACTGCAGCTTCTCAACCTCCAGCACAATCTAATCACAATGATCCAGTATCTGTCACATTTGCAACAGCTTGTTTTCCTGAACCTGTATGACAATCACATCTCTGAAATGACTGGCATTGAAGCTCTGAGCTCTCTTAGGATCCTCATGCTGGGCAAAAACAGGTAAATTGTCACCAGTGGATTCACAAGCAAACAAACACAAGAATATGTCTGTTACACAGATACACAGTATTGTGCAGTTCATATACTGTATGTGGTAGTAAAGCAAATATTGTTCTGATGTGGTGTAGGTGCTTGTAGGTTAATCAAGACATCCAGTTTGCATGTAGCATTTTGCACATTTTATATACTAGTTGCTGCTACATGGTAAGCTTCAGAGATAAGTGTTTTCCAGCAGGTGCCCAGTTTAATTGGAAAACCATTCATTTTGGTGTTAGTTGTTTTTGCTTCAAGAGGTCAACAGGAGGAGGATTAAAGTCCCAAATCACTGTGAATGACACCACAATCTTACAGACAAATGCTGGAATTAGTTTCTCTTTCTGTAAAACATTTGTCTTTTTAGACCTACTTCCAGGGCTGTGTGTGCTTCTTTAAGAGCAAAGAATACCACTGATTTAAGTTTCCATTGGCAGAGACTACAGCCTTTCATCCTTACGTGTAATATGATCTAAATCCATATGGACAGGCCTGAACAATAAGTCACTGTACTCTACTGTATGTTTGGTTTCCTCAGGCAATGTAACCTTTTAATAAGCTTGTTGGCCAGTCAGCTGTCCTCTGCTTGGTATCTGTTCAACAGACAATAGACACTTACAGTTGGCTGCACCTGCTACATTTAAGAAGGGACAAAATATTAATTATTTTAATATTATTAATTTTTGATTGTTGACATACATTGTGACAAATTATATTTCATGTGCACTTTATGTCACTTCTTCCTGATACTTCTCAGAATCCATAAGATATGCTGCCTGGAAAGCCTGTCCAAACTGAATATCCTGGATTTGCATGACAATCAGGTACTGGTCCTTCACTATCCTCCACCTAAAGCACGTGTGAGTTTAGCCTTGTTCGTTTAGTTGCCGATACTGTAGCTAGCTGGAGACCAGGATTTTCAGCTGCAAAGTTCAACAGAAGTGGATAGCCTCTTCCACCTCCTCCGCACTGTGGCTAACTAGCATTTAGAGAGCTGCATCTCACAGAGCAAACCACTAGAGTCAAACAGACATGACAGCAGGAGGCCAGGCATGAGAATCCCTGCTCATTCTAAATCCTTCATCTTAATCCACTGGCCTATAAAATGATGTCCATTCAGGGTGTCCACTTGTCCTCAACAGTATTAGGAACAAATAGGTCATGTCTAACATTCATTTGATATTTCAAAGTCCTATAATTCAGAAATCTGATGGGTGTTATGATCATCATTTTACCTACCTCAGCATTTTAGCGTTTTAGTTGCCAGCACTGTTAGAGAACAATGGATTGAAAACCATCAGAACCCACAAGCTCTTGTCAAGAGTCTACTCCCACATTCATATCCTCAGTGACCCTAGCACAATTTATTCAACTCCACAGTAGAACGTGGCTCACTGATTAAAAGCCTGAGAAATAAAATGATGTAAGTTACACTGATGTCAGACGAGGATTCTAGCAGCTCCTGGAAAAGGAAGATAGAACAGAAAGGCTTCCCTTGGTCAAATTAGTGTTTTGCCAGCATGCCGCCTACGCCCCCTCCTCAGAGAGATCCTCCAGAGCCCTGGTAAGACTCTCTCCCTCTCTGATGTTGGCTGCTCTTTGCATGAGCAGGCGGCCCAATTACTATTCAATGACTGCTGAAGTCTTATGTTGTTTTTCCTGACAGGGGATACTTTGTTGCCTCAAGCTCTGGCTGCTTGTTGTGTTTCCTAACTACATCTCTACAGTTAATTTAAACAATTCTGATAATGTGACAGTTGAATGAGTGCCTTTTAGAATGAATTTAACAATAGAATCTTTTGTGCTGTCCTTGTTTCGTTAGTGAGAGCGCATTGCACTCAGAGGTAGCCATTTGTTGGCAGGCGCCTATTGAGGAGCAGATGATAAATCTATTATTCCAACCAGGACAGGTTGCTTTTCACTCACTGACTTCAAAACCTCCTCCTGTTTTGTACACTGAAGTAGCTGTTCAATCGCCTTTATTCAGTTTCTTCCAAACTCACCAGAGACCTGACCACCCAAATGTAATGGGAATTGCTGCATAATGATAATAGAAGATGATGATGTGAGTGAAGTCAGCTAGGGAATTAATGGATAAATGAATTTAAATAATGTCAAAGTCATGTTTATTCTACCCAGTCAGGTTGTTGTTTGGTCACCAGCTGCTTGTCCTCTTTCTTTTCGTGTGTGTGCTTTAACCACAAACCGTACATCACTGTCATCCTTTCTTCCTCCCATCCTCTAGCTGGGAGCCTCACATCACTCCCAACCTATCTTTTTACCCATTTCTTTCTGGAACAGGATGTTGTTTCATTTCCAGTTTGCTGGAACAAAAGGAGATATTCTCTTTGGGAGTATTCATCCAACCCACACTTTGTCTCAGTGACTAAGTGTAGGGGTTACAATGTGACCTGACATTGTTGGATAACCAATCTTTAGTTAGGCGGTGGAATTTGACTTGATAACTTCACAAAAGACAGCGGAGAATGCCCTACAGGGTCTGTACAACAAAGACAAATAATCAGAGTGAGTTAGGTTGGTTAAGCTCATGTCCATGGTAGAAAAAATATCCCTAAAAATGAAGATGATGATTGTGATTTAGTGTGACTGAATCTGTCATGTGTGGTAAGCATAGCACTCTTGGTCAGGGTGAAGCTGGAACACAGACACCCCACAAGGATGCTCTAGGCTTTGTTGTCATTAATGACACTTGCAACACAAGGTTATCTGTGTTTGTGTCCTCCTCTTTGACAACACAGGCAATTATATGAAATGTTTAAGATGTGATTACTGTATTGTTTACAAGGAACATGCCAAGAGCCGATGTTATTATCTCCCCTTCTTGGCATGTCCCTCTTAACTCTCCAGACAAGAACAGGCTGCTGTCCTGCCTGTGAAGCAATATTTTTTAATTCACATTTTAAAGATGATGTTTAATAAATATCATAGACACTACATCAATCTTCTACACTCTCACATCCATGTCCTATTTACATATCTGTAAAATTAAATCTTACCAATGTAACATTCACCACGTGAGAACCATCTTAACATTCTGGATGGCTGACCTACACCTTTGGAAACCACCTAATTCATGATGTGTAACACAAGATCCTTGAAATTTTACAAAAGAAGCTATCCAAAATCTACGTGTGTGTAGAGATACTGTTGTGTTGACAGAGGTCTGGTATACAGACGCCTGTCTTGCTTAGGTCAGGGATGCCCAAGTCTGGATCGGAGATAATGTTAACCTTGTGAGAGTGTTTTTTTCCTGTTTGGGCATTGAGTGTTTTTTGCTCCCCTTAATTTATTCAGGGAAGGTTCACTGAGCATGCGGCTGTTTTCCGTCCACTGACTGCTTGACATTCATGCATTTTCCTTTTGATGTTTGAACCAGGAACCTGTCACAAGCCTGCCTCTGTAACCTTTTAGATGCCATTGTCCTGTTAGCATGTGATGATTGCATGTTGACTGAAAGTATTCACGTCAGCTGTGACCCCACAATACAACTATTGTAAAGGTCTTTGAATGCCGTGTGATGATTTCACTCTGTCGTAACCATCACCAGATGAGACTGCTTAATGGTGGTGTTTGGGGTGGATTTGATTCACTCAGTTTATTGACATTTTATTTGAACTATGCTGCCACTTGTATATGCACACCCACTCTCAGTACACATTTTATCCCATGTTTGTTCATATCAGAATGTATAAATTTCTCTCTCTGGTCAATATTCAGAAACTACTACGCACTTTTGTTTCTTTTGTAATGAGCTCCTGCCTGAACTCCCTAAAACAAGAAATAAATCAATTGCAATAAATATCTAAAACTCTGCAGCCAGAGTGCTGATTAGGACCAGAAGGAAAGCACATGTTACAGTGGTTCCCTGTAGGTTTGTGTATTGATTTTAAAATATTCTTAGTATTTTTTTACGTGTATGAACCTGTGAGATCTCTCACCATCTGGGAGTGCTGTACTAACTAGTCCAAAGCCCATAAACTCTTGCAGAGCCTGCTTTCCAAGAAAGTTATCTTTTCGGAACAAAGGAGCTGAGGAAAATTTTATATATATGCTTCTTATCTTTATCTGTATTTCTAATTTTAACTACTTTTTTATTATTTGATTCTTAGCTGAATTTCAATTCAAACTGACCTATTTAATATTTGAACTGCAGTGATCCTTGGGTTTTGTATTTTGACAGAATCCTTGAACCCCTGATGCCCCTTTAACCTTGTCCTCACATGTACAGTGTGCACTATAGGGGGCAAACACATCATTCTGTCACAGCCACCGGGAATTCTTCTGAAGTATTTTAAATTTCATTATGACAGGGGCCCCTAAGGAGGGGAGAGAACTGGGTACCACTTCACTATTGACTGACCCTCAACCACTTATTTGTTATTATGATTTGGGAGGTCAAACAGGAGTCATGGCTTGATGTGACTGACTGCATATCAGTCATTCAAGTTGTTCACAAGTGATACAGATTGTGGCTGTGAAGTGGTTAACTCTGAGGCACATGAGAGGAATGGAAATGTCATTTTTGTTTTAGTGTCATTTAGCAGAAGGTGTAGCCTCAGGCACTGCAAAGAAAATGGAGCACACTGCTTTCTGGCTTTCTTCCACCCCAAACAAATTTAGCTGTGTGCAGGCGAAATAATTCTAAATAAATGTGAACCATCTGAACTTTAAATACATTATTTGAATGCCAGAGTGAGCACTAAATGTATACAATTTAAATGTGTTGTGCTCTGCTATCCCTGCCTCCCTCTGTCTCTCTATATAGAATCTGATTATCTAGATGTGCCGTTTTACATAATTTTATGTTATGCACTATCTTTGTCTCACTGTACTTTCATCCAGATCTCCAGGATAGAAAACATGTCTCACCTGAGCGAGCTGCGAGTGTTGAACCTGGCAGGAAACAGCGTCTCCAGAGTGGAAAACCTGCAGGGCCTGCACTGTTTGACTGAACTCAACCTACGACACAACTGCATCTCTGCTGTGGTGAGGGGCCTTTTTCCCAATTAGCGACAGCTTTAAGTATTTTATTCACTGCATGCTCAGTATTCTACTCGTTGATATAAAGGAAAAGCCACCAGCTGTTCACGGTGAACACAATCTCACTTTCGACCAAGACTGAAGTTTCTAACCTTTCCCTTAACCTTGTGGGGCTTCTATTTTCTTTTATGCAAATAGGAGTTGGAAATATTATACAAAAGATATTGAGAGTCTGTGTGTAACAGATATCCCAGTAAGTAGTAGTAGTAAGTAAGATAGTTGCACGATACAGTAGATGCAGACTTGAGAACTCTTGTTTGGCTAACTGCATACCAGGATTTAACTAGTTTTTTGCACCCCGAGGTCTGACGATGTGCATTGAGGCAGCTGTGCTGTGTCTGATCTGTACACCTTATACTAATGCCTCATACACATGTATTGGCTCAGTGTTGTAATAATTCTAACCTGGTCCCAGATTGTAAACACTGCAGCTGCCTTGTGGTTTTTAATAGCTGAGGATCGTGCTCAGCTCAGGTGTTTAATTTCCTGAGCTGGTGACGTTCCTGCAGGTAAATACAAACAGCAGTATGCACGCACATCCAAACCAAAGAGGGCAGGTGCTGAGCCAAAATTGAGCTAATCACGAAATAAACAAATTAACAGCAGCAGGGCTCCAATGTTCACTTATTTATTGCATCAAGGTAACGTTTCGAGCACAACTGCTCTTCAACAGACTAAAGTGACAATACACGACGCCATCTTAAATATACACGATACAGTCACATGATACAATCACGTGAACCGAGTCTCTAATGTGACATAGAAATAGCATAAATTGCATAGACAAATACATACATATATTACATCTATGCATATATATACATATATATACATTCACACATACAGTGGGGCAAAAAAGTATTTAGTCAGCCACCAATTGTGCAAGTTCTCCCACTTAAAAAGATGAGGGA